>OMKN01012631.1:7303-18537 GCA_900302345.1 Melanonus zugmayeri | reverse complement strand
GGGACTGCTGGGCCGGGGCCGCTTCTGGAGGCAGTCGGGGTCGCGGTACTCCGACAGGTCGATCCTACGGCCGAGGCTGGGGCGCGGCGGTTCGCACGTGGTCTGGTGTCGATACATTGCGAGGAAGCTCTCACCCAAATTCTTCCATCTATCGGGATCGAGACAAACAACGTATCCGAACTTGACGGTCTCACACTGAAAACAGACCAACGGTTGACTCGTATACGGACCGGTACTCACGAGAAGCAGCGTAAAGGCTGGATGAGGACCAGGTCCGGCTTGGGCTCCTGGTAAGAGAGAGCCTGTCGGCGCTTCCGCAGCTCCAGTGCCTCCTGCACAATAGAGAGGCTCTCGTCCTCTTCCACCGACACGTAGTGAACAGACACGTCACTGCACACAAACCGGTCCTCAAGTTATGAGCCAAGACAACAGTGTGTGCAACAGCAATATCATGCTTTGAAAAAAAACACAAATGAATGGTCTTCACCATTTCATGAACATCTGCATGGTGTCCCTCTTCAGACAGGGCTGCTCCTCAAAGATCTTCTCCTTCAGCACCAAGCCTTTAGTGTAACAGTGATCCTTCTCCAGCGCTTTGGCGATGAAATACAGGCAATCTGCAACCATACACACACACACACAAGTTGTTGACATTTAGGTGATACATTTGTAAACTTGAAACAAGAAAAGGTTGTTTCATTAAAAGCAAAGGCAGCATATGGAGTCTATTAAAAAATGTAATCCTACTTTTCTTCAGTTATCAGCCAGAAATCGAGTAAAATATGACAATTAAATACAAGAAAATTAATTATGTGTGAATGGTGTCAAAATGGAGGAAGAGGACATGCATTGGGCAGTATTTTAAAAACATTTTCCGTTAAAGAATGCATGGGTTTAACCAGACTCACAGGTGTAGTCGCTAAGTGTGTAGAGGATAGTGATGAGGTTGTCCAGGCAGGGCCAGTGGTCCGGGTTGCAGTGAAGACCCTCCTCGAAGGCGTGCCGCGCCAGAGGGATGCGCACCAGCTGCACAGCCACCTGACCGATCTTGTACCACATGTTCACGTCTGTGGAGTCCAGCATAACAGCCTGGACAAGGGAAGCGAGAGAGAGCGAGAGAGAGAGACAGACAGAGTTTAATTTTCAAACAGGGTTTTTGTTGGGCAAGATCGATAAAGGTTTTTTTTTTTATTGTACCTCCAGGTAAAACTCCATAGCCGTCTCAAGATCGTCCCGCAACGCGGTCAAGCTGGCCAGGTTTTTAAAGGTGGAGTATTTCAGCATCAGCCCAGGATGTTTGGTCCCCACTCGCTGATCCTCCGAGGGCATGGCCTGAAACATTTAGTCCAGGTTCATATATGGTTTAAAAACTACGCGTGAATGATCAATGTCTACATTTAGCCCCTTCAGACACACGAGATGCTCTCGTACATCCATTTGTATTTCTATTAGAGTGCATTAGTTCCATTAGTGCATTACAACAGTAGTAGTAGTAAAACCTCTTTAAGTAGTGGTGTCTTGAGGAGCTCATGGTAGGCTTTGGCAGACTCCTCAAACTTGTCATGTTTCTGAAGATCTAAAGCTTTGTGGTACAAAGCAAAGGCCTCGGCTTCCTGCAAAGGACGTAACAAATAAAAAAGATTTGGTTGAGTTCCACGGGAGTCGTATTTAGTAGAAAAGTCATTGATTTAGTCGCGCAAAGTCTGACAGTTTATACCTGTGCCTCCTTAGTTTGACTCTTGCGACTTCTCTGGGGATCTTGGGACTCATCAGCAGCTGTTGAGGCTGCATTTAATGCTGCTATTCGAATCTGGAAACGTATAGGAGGGAGGACAAAATGACAGATAAGGATATTAAGACAAGCATAAAAACTATCGCAGAATTGTCTAACGCTTAAAAGTAGGTCAGCAGGATGAGCTGGGTGCAAGATCTTACCATTTTGATATCAGTGAAAGTGAGCTTCCAACTCTAACTGCGATGGCTTTTCATGGAGGCTACAGAAACACAGGAGACGCAATGAATGAGTCTGTCTGGAGTAGGGCGTGGCGGTGTGGCACAAATGAATGAAAACAGCGACGTTGACCGACATTATTCAGCCCGAAAACAAAAAGTGAACAGTAGCCCAACGCATGACAGCTCCGATGACTTGCTGGAGCAACGCTGGCTGCCACCACGTCCTCCTGATCCTTAGCTTTTGGTTTGTACACAGTGCGGTGTCAGGCTATATAACGCTGAGTGCATCTCAGTGCTGAAATGATCTTGAATAGTGCCGATAAAAACATTTTAGACTTAATCATTTGATAGCGCTGGCTAGCTGATCTAGGCCAACAACAGCAGCGAGACAGCTAACGTTAGCCTCTGTGGTGTGTTCTTCTTCTTCTTCACTTGTGAACCCGAAACGTCTTACCGGTTACTTCCACGGTTAGCTGCGTGTGCGCAACAGTGTGATTCATAAGCAAACTGTGGGGAAAAACCGATGTGTTTATAGGGTGGACTTGGCCGGGATGAAAGGTCTCAACTTTGCCGCGCCATCCTTTGTTGTGGTAAACGTTAGTATTCTACGTCACGGCATCACAGCCGCCGCATTTCTGCCTTCGCTGCCCCGCGACCTAGCAACGCCCCGGCCTATTGGCCAATAATATCGCGAGTGGCTTTTTCCGTCCAATGAGAAATTGCGATGCTTGATGAGAAACAAAACACGCACGCACACACGCACGCGCGCACACGCCTTGCACTCTGCTTGCACCCCAGCATCGGAACCTCGAAACCCCGTACTGATGAAAACCAGGGAGTATCAAAACCCTTTATCATCGACCTTATCATGACTTGTGATTCTTAAAAATAATAACATTCGTAGTGCTTTTATTTCAAACGTCAATTTTAGGACCATAGCCTAATAGTTTTGAAGCAAAAGGGGGATTTTTCTGCATTTACTAACTATGCACCAATCCGTTTCAAAGCTTAAAGATGTGCACATTCATTGTCAAAGTGACTTAATAGATTTGTCTATCCATTGCGTCCAAGTGTGGACAGACAGCCACTAGGGGGCACGCCTTTATTGCAATATTGAATGGTTAATAACAGGTAACAGAATAATAATTACTGCAAGCTTTTTGTTATGCTGCAGAGTCACGTCCATAGCATTCAATGACATGCATTCTGCAGTACCAGAAGAATACGTCAAAAGAATGACAATTCATGAATATGTTTAGACATATTGTGACCATATGTGCATGAATTATTCTCTTTACACCAAATTCATCTGCTAACTCCACAAAGTCCAATTCCAAAAACAATCATATCGCAATACAATCTTTCCAAAGCTGTCCATACTATGGCGTTTTGTCCTCACTGACCCTGTCCATTGCAGTGCCTTTTCCCCGCCTCCCTCGATGCTGAGACTGGCTGGTCGGTAACATCATTATCGATTCCCTCAGTCAGCATGCCTGCAAAAAAAAAGAAAAGAAAAAGAAACTCATGTAGGGTGGGGTGCGGGAGCTTGCGTCACAGTCATTACTGGCCCTATAAAAGCTGGAGAGATGCTGGTTCCACTGTACAGTCGTCCTGGCTACTTTCTTACACTGAAAGCAGCCTGTCGCTCCAACCATGACTTCCTTCGGCTATGACTCGTACTTTCCCTCCTCCTACAAGAGGAAAGTGGTGGTCCACGGCGGGGGATACGGAGGCAGCGGAGGGATCGGATCCAGGACGATGTATTCCAGCCACGCCGCACCATCCTACGGGTCAGCCGCACGCAGAGTGTATCCCACTCACAGCCGAGCCGCGTCCAGCGCCTCCGCCCTGTACGCCGCTCCTATCTATGCCTCCTCCGCTGAGCTGAATCTCAGCCAGGCAGCACAGGTCAGCACCGAGTTCAAGACCCTGAGGACAGAAGAGAAAGCCCAGCTGCAGGACCTGAATGATCGCTTCGCCAGCTTCATTGAGCGGGTGCATGAGCTGGAGCAACAGAAGAAGCTGCTGGAGACGGAGCTGCTGGTCCTGAGGCAGAAGCACACGGAGCCTTCCAACCTCCGGGGCCTGTACGAGCAAGAGCTGCGCCAGCTCAGGGCAGCTGTGGAGGAGGCCGGCCACGAGAAGCAGGCCGCGCAGAACCACCGGGACCAGATGGACGACGTGCTGGGCAACCTGCAAGGCCGCTATGAGCAGGAGGTGATCGCCAGGGAGGACGCAGAGGGCCGGCTCATCGATGCAAGGAAGGGCTCAGACGAGGTGGCCCTGGTCCAGGCGGAGCTGGACAAGAGAGTCGGGACCCTGCTGGACGAACTGGCCTTCCTGAAGCGCCTCCACGAGAGCGAGATAGCGGAGCTCCAGTCCCAAGTGCAGTACAGCGCCCAGGTATCCGTGGAGATGGAGGTAATTAAACCGGACCTCTCCGCTGCCCTCCGCGACATCCGCGTCCAGTATGAGAAATTGGCTCAGCGTAACATACAGTCCGCCGAAGAGTGGTTCTGCACCAAAATGAACGTGATGACGGTGGACACCGCACGCAACACAGACCATGCCCGCTCTGCCAAGGATGAGGTCCAACAGTACCGTAGGCAGATCAAAGCCAGGGAGCTGGAGATCGACGCCTGCCGCGAGATGAACCAGGCACTGGAGGGCCAGCTGCAGGAGGTCCAGGACAACCAAAGTGCTGAGATCACGGAACTGCAGGTTGGAGATTGATGAAAACGCTTTCTGTTTAACTTTCTGTTTTTCTGACTAACTTTAACTTTTTGTAAGATTATAGTACTGTTTTTCTTCCTTTTAATGGGTTATTAGTAAATGTGCTTCATTATGTCATACTGACACAATACTGTATTCCTCTTTTGCAGCTGTCAATTGTTCAACTGGAGGACGAGTTGAGGCAGAACAAGAATGATATGGCTCGTTACTTGAAAGAATACCAGGACCTTCTGAATGTGAAAATGGCTTTGGATATCGAAATTGCAGCATACAGGTCAGCTTCTTACTGGAAAGATAATTCAATTCACTGTTGGCACCATATAAACACTCACCCAAATGAAATCGGAAATTTGTGATTCATACTTTTTTTTCATTCCGTTTTTTTCTAGGAAACTGCTTGAAGGAGAAGAGAACCGTCTGATGGGAGGCCCCATCTCCCTCTACTCTCAGGGCATGTATTCCTCCATATCCTCCTACCCCCAGTATCAGATGCAAAGTCAGCTGAGCTCCGCAACCCCTTACCTGCACAGCTATCGCCTGGGATCAGCGCTTGTCAAGGAGGAGATCATCTCAGCCAGCCAGGCCCAGCAGGCGGAAGCTACTCAGGATGAGGATCAGGAGGAGGAAGAGGAAGAACAGGCCGAGGTAGTAGAAGCAGAAGAAGAAGAACCTCAGGGTGAAGATGAGGCAGAGTCAGAAAAAGACCAGGAAGAGAAAGAAGAAGACGCAGAGGAAGACGAAGGGGAAGCAGAAGAAGAGGGCGAAGGAGACGCTGAGGCAGAAGGTGACGAGGAAGGAGGAGACGCTGAGGCAGAAGGTGACGAGGAAGGAGGAGAAGGTGAGGCAGAAGGTGACAAGGAAGGAGGAGAAGAGGAGGCAGAAGGTGACAAGGAAGGAGGAGAAGCGGAGGCAGAAGGTGATGAGGAAGGCGGAGAAGGAGACAAAGAAGGAGAGGAAGCAGGTCAGTGTGTCCATTTTATACAATAGAATGTTTCATGGTATGCTATTTCATCTCCTTTTTGCAGAGCTAATCATCTTATTTTCTTCTATTCATCAATTACAGATGGTGCAAAGGATGGTGCAAAGGAAGAAGAAGAGGGAGCAGAAAAAAAGGAGGAAAAGGATGAGGGAGAGAAGAAACAACCCAAAGGAGAGGAGGCACCCGCTAAAACACAGGATGATGCAAAGAAAGCTTAGAGTGTTTAGATTTGTTGTTTCAGAATAATGCCTATAAGTCTTACATGACAGGAGATGTCTTCTTCGGTGCTCTTTACACAGAGATCTTTGACCAATTCAATTCAAACGATAGTCTCTTACGAATCCGAAGACCATAACTTGGTAAACACAGCCTAGAGCAAAGTACGAGTACGCCAGAGCATGGACGCATGCAAGTATACTCTACGAGCAAAGACATCACGCAATTAATATGTTTATCAATGGAAAAGAAACTTCTGAAAGACAGGATGTGTTACGTGTTCAGAGTGCATTGTAGAATTGTATTTGCAAATACCTGTGTGCTTTACTGACACCACAATATGCCTATTTATTGATTACCAAGTTTGAAGCGCCTTATCACAAATCCTCATCCAGGGGATTGTCAATTTAATGCTGCGATTTAACTGCAATAAAGCCATAAATACATCAACTCAATATTGGTTGGAGTTTGATTGATTTGAGTTCACAAGAAACAACAACATATATACCAAAAAGCATCACAAAACCTTAACCATTAATCTATCTTTTGAATAAACAGTGTTCAATATCTGTGCTTTGAAAAGCAGGGAATCCCATTTTTTTTGTTTTTTGAATCAAAGATGCAACAAAACACTACACAGTGACTAGGCTTTTTAGTGAATGATATTTTTCTGTACTGGAGATGGCAGACAAAAGGCATTAGAGTTGTTGGCTTGTCTTTTACCCAATCTAGAATATACTACCCTGAGTGCTACAGGACAAAAATGTCAAGGATAAGTCATTTTTGGGTGGTGCAATTTGCACCCCAAACACTGAAAGAAAATCTAAACAGTTTAGGACTTTTCCTGCCAGAGACAAAATGCTGGCCTCAAGCATATTATCTGTTATGAACATTATTTCATACGGCCCATACATCACAAACAATTACAAACTCCACAATGTCCATGGTGGTGTCTTTCTCCCATAAGTCAGAGGGTTTTGTCCCTCCCGTTTTGTCCATAGTCACTGTGTGACCGGGGAGCTGACACCACTGCTTTTCCCGCCTCCTCAACCCTCGCTCACATCACCAGTGATAAATCAGACGGCCGCGAAACCCTGTATGACTCAGCTAAACTTCTGCAGTGAAAAGAAACTGGCGGAGTGTCAATTGATGGAGGACAGAAGGGGAGCGCAATTCCATTAGTGCAAGGAAAATGAGGAAGAAAGGGAGGAGAGAAAGAAAGAGAGAGAGAGAGGTGGTGGTGGGGGAGCGAGAAGGGGAAAAAACAGAAAGAGAGTAACAGAGAGAGAATGAGAAGGCTTTTATCCACTAAGTAGATACAACGATGGGGGGGATGCCTTCAGGCAACTGCAGAGACACAGTCCCTGTAGCTTACATATGAAAATGAATGCCCACCTACACAAAACCTCACACGCACAAACACACAACACAAACACTTGCCAGAGGTACACATGGATTTCTATTGCACATATGTTGTGATGCAAATGTATGCACATATGTGTTAAGGCTATGTATTTATAGTAGGCCTACATGTAGCACATGCTGGATGACTATAAATACAAAATGTATGCAATGCTGCTGTCTGCCTCCTTTCTCATCCATCCTGTCCTCGGTTGACCTCTTTCTGAGACAGACTATGCTCCTCCTTCTCTCTCTCTCTCTCTCTCTCTTTCTCATCTTGCTGGAAATAATAAAGGCATTGCCAATCCAATCCAATCCAGTATAATCCATCCACCCAGTATAGTCTTTAGTTTTTTTTATTAGAAATACCAAACTACCCCTAAATTGACCATTAAATCCAGAATACAGTGTCATTTTATGGGGACAGAGTGATAAAGCTAGATTTACTGAAGATGGTAACATAACAGTAGTCCATAAAGTATCCAGAATCCAAGAGAAAGTTGTGTAAATATAGTCTGTGGACATACATGACATACATATAGTTCCAGCTCAGTTCGATTGGCTTTCATCAGGAGTGGCCTGTATTGTTGCATTTTCAACAATGGGGGTGTTTAGGGTAGTGGTGGTGGAGGTAATGGTGGTGGAGGTAATGGTGGAGGTAATAGCAATGGTGTGTAGGCACACTAAAGCAGAATTCACCAGAACCCCCATTACTGTGGGGTCATTTTAGTCTGTCATGTTTTGCTTGTTACATAAGGCGAGCAAAGCAGAAACCGCTCTCCAGCAGCGCAGCAGTGTAGAAGGGACCTGGAGACCTGAACAGAACCATCATACAAGATTCACCCTGACAACAACAGAAGTAGGCATCATAACATACAAATGGGGATGTTAGCAGCAGCCTAGGTCTTCGCGTTAGGTCACCCGAAAGGCTTTTGATTCTTTATCCTCTGGAACAACAAAACAGTGCTTGGGGAAGGCCTTGTTCTTTTTTCTTTGTTCTAGTCAGTTCAACATTTGGATTTGAACATGTGCAGAAACTGGTGTCAGACAAAGAGGCTGTAATCCTGGGTATCCAACACAAAGATTTACAGCCGATATTATGCATTTTGGTGAGATAGATGAGATAATCAAGTCGATGGAAGATGCTGAGTTTAGGGGTTCAGCTGATACCAGTACAAATGCATTGATTTTCTATCTGTTAGAAACTGTACAATTGCAAGAGTGGCGCCACGGTGCAGACCTACCAGTGCAGGGTAAATAGACACGACAGGAAAACTGCATAGGAATAAGGAGAACTGGCTCAAAATGTGATGACTGCGAAGGTACCTCCCTGTTCTGGGAAGTAAGCCTTTTACCATGGCTTTTTCTGCCTCTGCGGCTGTTGCATAGCATTTAGTTGAGAGCCGTTTAACAAGAGTTACAGCTCCCTCTGCTGTCTATAGGGAATGGTGTTCGAGACCTCAGGATGGCCATGTTCATTTTATGTAAGCATTTTGTATTCCAGACAAATGGCATCTCTTGTATTGTGTGAGTCCTAAGCCACGTATATTTATGGAGTTTTAGCCGTAACTAACCCAACCTGTGTGCCAGTGGTCACTAAAGGGTATCACTGAATGTGAGTTAAGAAAGAGCAAGACATAAAAGTTCCTGTACACATAATGTATTGCACTATAAAACCTGTCAGTGTGAATGGAGGCCAATAAACATCAGACTCAAATGACATATGACCAGCTTTGCACATGCACATGCGTGTGTATGTGTTAAAGTAAAGTGTGTGTGTGTGTGTGTGTGTGCGCACGTGCGTGTGAAATCCAGGACCAGAATAAAGAAAACAATGTATTCTATATCTGTCAAGGGATAGTTTCTTTTTGATGTACAGCTACTTCTCCAAGGCCATCGAACAATGGACAATAGGTAGCCAATCTGTATCTCTCTCTCTCTCTCTTTCTCTTTCTCTTTCTCTCTCTCTCTCTCTCTCTCTTTAAAGATAGTCATTTTATTGAGCACTTTGAAAGTAGGCCTACAAGACTTTGCCCCGGTGTTGTCTATGCAGTCAAACTTTGAGGAAACTGCTACAATAAACATGCTGATACACTTGGAACAGTGTGTGTGTGTGTGCATGCATGCGTGCATGCGTGCGTGGGTGTGTGTGTGTGTGTGTAGAGCCCAGTGGAGCTGACCTATTGCATGTTTTTCTGCTGTTGAATATACAGTGGTGAGCGCTGAGGGTGACCATTTGATATGCAGCAGCTAAAACCCAGATTAAGTTAACCCTAAACAATAATGAACAGCTTGCCTTTATAGCACTGACACCGGGTAAATTACTGAAGTTATTATTTAAAACAGAGAGAAAGTTCATCTCATGATAAATTTATGAACGGCTGTTGCAAGAATTACTTACTTATCGTCTGACCCATTTTACAAAATGGAAAAAAACAAGTGTCTATTGTCTCTTTCAAAAATGTTTGGCCAATGTTTTAGTTTGTTGGACATTATTATAAATGTTTCCTGTAATTCTAAAAAGTGGTCCGGCACTATTTCAATGGAATTTAATTGAATTTTAGAGGTGATTTTTCAAAATTATATATCATATTTCACATTGTTTTGCCTGTATATTAATTGTTAAGTATATTAAGCAGTGGTGCACAACAGTTATGCAGACATGTTTGTCCTACTTAATTGGCACTTAATTGAATTTTAGAGGTGATTTTTCAAAATGATATATCATATTTCACATTGTTTGCCTGTAGTATAGCAGTGGTGCACCACAGACATGGTGGTCCATGGTTGAAGTAGTACTGACGTCTACTAACTAATCATTATTGTTCCTTCTTCCACATCGACTAAACGCCATATCGAACTTCTCCTTTAAAACAATGTGAGAGGCAATAACAATAGACTGCACTAGAAATTGGAATAGAGTTTCTGCTCCGGAGGTAACTGAAAGTATGAGTAGGCCTATGTAATCATGGCACGCACACACACACAAACACATACACACACGCGCGCACACGCACACACACACACACACACACACACACACACACACACACACACACACACACGTCGTTGATGTCAACAAAACAACGGTAATGGCATGTTCGTGTTCCTTCAACGAAGAGCACGCAGGCCTAGTTCATTGCTTAATCCAATCAGGTGGTGGCAGTATAGCATTCCTTTTTACAGTGTTCATAATGCATTATTTTGCATTTAAATGATCTAACTACTAATGTATATAATCACACATGACATGAGCAAGATATTGATGACCAAAAACAAAAATGTGGCAAAATGTGATACTATGTTGAATGTAGGACCTACTGACCACGGATGTATTTAGGAAACGATTTACCGAGATGTTTATTTGACTCCAATGGTCCCAGATGAGCCTCATTTAGATCAAACCAAACAAACACACAGATGATGATGGGAGACATAGGTTAAAGATAACAAGACTCCACCACACGGATCTAAGCGTCATGTGCACATGTATGTTAGCCTATCTCTATGATAGGCGAGATAAAGGGCATCCATTTAGAGAAGTAATACAGAGAAGCATTACACAGAATGTAAACAACTAAACCCCCAGTGAAATGAACTATAAGACAGCATATTTGAAAAGTGTAACCTTGTTTTTGTTTTTTTTACACCCATGCATGCTCCAACATGGTCTAAATAACTAATAAATCATTTTTTATTTAAGCATCCATCCTGTACATTGCCAACAATGTGTGGTCTGTCTCACACGTACTCAAATATGGAAATAATGAAATAAATGTGGAAATAAATAATGAAATGTGGAAATAATGTTGGAATAAATAGTTGAAATAAACAATTTTATAAATTATATTTCCCATTTTAATGAATTAACTATTCATACAGTTCCCCTTTTATTTAACGTGTCTATATACTTCCCCTTTTGATGAATGAATGAAAGATGTATTGGTGTGGT
>OMKN01012616.1:2834-13807 GCA_900302345.1 Melanonus zugmayeri | reverse complement strand
CTACTTATCATACTAATACTACGTCATACTACTAGGCCTAGCTCTTTAGTTGAGCTAACGTTATTTGTTTAACTCTTAAACTTGTTTTAAACTGTTTGACTTTATTCAAATGGATTGTATGTTTATACGCATACTCCATTCACACTTTAACTGTTCACATATTCAACATTTCTATAGTCTTAAACCATGAAGCTTTATTAACGTGTTATTATACTATATATTATATTATTAGATATGGACTATTTATTGAAGTTAATATTCTAAATTATATTGTTATATATGGACTTTTGATAACCCTAATAATGTATAATGGTTATAATGGTTTTATAGTTCATAGTGTTAACTTCACTACGGACCAAGCACGTTCTCATGGCAACTCTTCTGTCGCAAATACTAAGGTTGTGTCGTAAAGTGTGGGAGTGTTGACGGCCGAGCACGTGGTCGTGTTGTTAGGGCTTGTACGGGTGTGTATTGGAGTGGACTGGAGCAGGAGATACAGCGACATTAAGGGTTACTCAGGGTTAGTCATATATCCTAGAATATAG
Organism: Melanonus zugmayeri; assembly: GCA_900302345.1. NCBI lineage: Eukaryota > Metazoa > Chordata > Actinopteri > Gadiformes > Melanonidae > Melanonus > Melanonus zugmayeri. The sequence continues at coordinate 13,262 of OMKN01012616.1, read as the reverse complement.
ATTAGATATTCTGTATACTGTATAATGCTGTATCTAGTGGGGCTGGGCCTCGGGGACCCCACAGACATCACGGTGAAGGGTCTGCAGGTCGTGAAGAGCTGCGCCCGGGTGTACCTGGAGGCCTACACCTCCATCCTGACCACCACGACCAAGGCTCAGCTGGTACTAGATCTACTATATATACTAACTATAGACACTAACTATACACTATATATACACACTATATCTACTATGAGATTTACTCATATGTTACACCTCCACCCTGACCACGACCAAGACCCAGCTAGTACTAGATCTACTATATATACTAACTATATACACTATATCTACTATCAGATTTACTCATATGTTACACCTCCACCCTGACCACGACCAAGACCCAGCTGATATTAAATATATACACTATATATACTATATATGCACCATATATACTAACTATATATACACTAGATATACATTATATATACTATATACTAACTATACTACATATGCACTATATATACTCATATGTTACAGCTATCTATACTCATATGTTACAGCTGTCTTTACTCACGTTACAGCTATCTTTACTCATATGTTACAGCGGTCTTTACTCATGTTACAGCTATCTATACTCATGTTACAGCTGTCTATACTCATTTACAGCTGTCTATACTCATGTTACAGCTATCTATACTCATATGTTACAGCTATCTATACTCATAGTTACAGCTATCTATACTCATGTTACAGCTATCTATACTCATATGTTACAGCTATCTATACTCATATGTTACAGCTATCTATACTCATGTTACAGCTACATTTACTCATATGTTACAGCTAGGTTTATTCATGTTACAGCTAGGTTTATTCATATGGTACAGCTATCTCTATTCATGTTACAGCTACATGTATTCATATGTTGCTATATTTATTTATATATTGGTATATTTGTTATATGTGTATATTCAATTCAAGGTTCAATGCTATGAAAACATTTCCTGTTTTTGATATTTCCACGATCTCTATTTCAAAGTTCTATATTGATAAACTCAACTAGTACACTTTTCACTCTACATAACTAGGCTAGTTAGACTGTATTAGGCTAGAATGTATTAACTAGGCTAGTTAGGCTGTACTAACCAGGTTAGTTAGGCTGTACTAACCAGGTTAGTTAGACTGTACTAACCAGGTTAGTTAGACTGTACTAACCAGGTTAGTTAACTAGGTTATAATGTGTCTGCAGGAGGAGTTCTATGGCCGAGAGCTGATCCTTGCAGACAGAGATCTTGTGGAGCTGGAGGCAGAGGAGATCCTGAAGGGGGCAGACTCTAGTGACGTGGCCTTTCTGGTGGTGGGAGACCCGTTTGGGTAGGTGCTACTAATATACATAACTCATGTGAACACTATTAATACAACCAACACATATTTCACTTAAAGACCCTCTAGTTGAATTTAAACCCCTTAAAAATCTTACACATGTTGTTGGAGGCAGGAAGGTTATTTCTGCTTTTCAGATCACGTTCAGAAAATCTTTCATTCATCATGCTTTCATTGCACTCTCTCACAGTCACTCATAATACAACTCTATGTTACGTTCAGGTAATTATTTTTTTTTGTACCGAAATGTGGTACCGCTTGACTTTACGTGAACCGGTACTCGGTATTACCGACGTAATTCGGTTGGTACCGGTGAAAGTACCGAATTCGGTACCCATCCCTATTTGCCAGTGATGGAGATGCCGCCCCACACCATGACACTGCCCCCACCAAAAGCTGTTACTCGATTGGTGCAACAATCAGCATAGCGTTCTGCACGTCGTCTCCATACTTTGACCCTGCCATCCAACTTCCGCAGACAGAACCTGGATTCATCACTGAACAATCAGGTGCCAATCAGGCACCTGATTGGCAGCACCTGGAGCTCGAAACAAGAGTCAATACCAACAGGAGAATACACTGTTTAGCATTGGCAGAGAATTTTGGCAAATTTTACTTGGGCGCTACCCACATAATCAGCTGTGCTGCTCATCCTACAAATGCATGATCCTTACAAATTGGACATCATTGTAAAGGTAAATAAACAGGCTTTCCAACAATATAAAATACAATGCCAATTGACATTGTAATCGTAGTTTAGTACAGGGACGCTGGAACTATAGGGGCCAGGGGCCCATACACTATATAGTACAGGGGCGCTGGAACTATAGGGGCCAGGGGCCCATACACTATATAGTACAGGGGCAGAACTATAGGGGTCAGGGGGATATAAATTATATATAGTACAGGGGTGGAACTAGGGGGGCCAGGGGCCCATACACTATATAGTACAAGGGCGCTGGAACTATAGGGGGGCCAGAGGGCCCCCCTATAGTTCTCCCACATGTTAAATGAATCACTATCGCAGCGAATGCCCCTCTATTGCAATACTTACAGTAAAAGATGCATCAATCATTCCCATCCTCTCTAAGACTTACGGTAACAGACCACGCCCACACCACCGTTCTCAAGTCATCGTCGCTTCACTGTTTAGTTGACCGAGGCAACAGCAATATAGTAGTATAATGTATCATGAGTTAGTATAATATATTATAATATTAAGTGTGATATAATATATCATAAGTGTAATATTATATATTATAATATTAATAAGTGTGGAATACTATGATAATATAGGACCATACCAGTCTCTCCTGCTTCACTAAAACATCCGTTACCAATATCATTTGTCAAAATCACTTCATTGTACCAATTCTGCCTAAGAGCATTTGGCGTGAACGTGCGCCTGCCACGAATGTAAACAATAGCAATATAGCACTTACACAACAAGGTTTTCAACACTAGTGTGGTTTATTTCTGTAGAGGGAATGTGGATGGAGGAGAAGAGTGGGAAGTGGGGTAGTGTTTTTATGTTTACAGTTATTTTTCTATTTGTGTGCTTTTAAAATGATAGTGTTTACAAATCAAAAGGTCCTTAGACCAACACCCTAAAACCATGAGGACTTATCACAAATTATGATTGGCTTCTATAAATAAATTCAAATAAATACAAAAATACAAATTGAGTTAGGTTGCATTATTGGCTGTACCCCCACCTTAATGATACTTCCTATGTCCTTCCCCTAGCCCCTAAACACAACCCTACTGCCCCCCCACCTTAATGATGCTTCCTACATCCTTCCCCTACCCCCTAAACACAACCCTACTGGTACTTTACAATCAACTGCTGAACCGACATGAGCTTGTACTAAAATGTTTGTATAATTAAATAGGCCTACACTGTAGGCCTATAAATGATACCCAAAAAAAGTTACTGTAGACCCTACAGTAACTTTTTTTGTGATAAATTTGATACCCCCAAAGCCCATTTCTGACCCAGGAAAAACCCTGGTAGTATAATATGATATATTATAATATGAATAAGTATAATATATTGCAATGATAAGTGGTTTGTCTTGCAGTGCTACCACCCACAGTGACCTGGTCATGAGAGCAGTGCATGCTGGGATATCATACAAGGTGATACACAATGCCTCCATCATGAATGCAGTGGGCTGCTGCGGCCTGCAGGTAAACGTTATGTTGTTGTATTGTTCATGAACACAACTTAAATCTGAACTGCCTCAGTCACCCATTAAACCCTCCTTAACCAGCTTGCATTGACCCGTCAGCAAGTCTATTATGAGTGGAGGCACCAGCTGTCTCCAGAATACCCCCCTGCATTTAGATAGGATACCCGCTGTTTAGATTAGCTAGTGTTAGCATATCCCCTGTTTAGATTAGCTAGTGTTAGCATACTCTCCCTTTTATCTTTAGATTAGCTAGTGTTAGCATACCCTCCCTCTGTTTAGATCAGCTAGTTTTGGCATACTATTAGCTAGTGTTGGCATAAGAGCTTCCTGATGTCTTTGTGTTCAGATTAGCTAGTGTTAGCGTACTATTAGCTAGTGATAGCGTACTATTAGCATACTATTAGCCAGTATCAGTGTACTAGTGTTAGCATACTATTAACTTTGGTTAGCTTACTGATGAACTAGTGTTGTGCGTGTTGTGCAGCTGTACAGTTTTGGAGAAACTGTTTCCATTGTGTTCTGGACCGACGACTGGAGACCAGAGAGTTTCTATGATAAAATCAAGAAGAATCGCTCCATGGGACTGCACAGCCTCTGTCTACTAGGTGACTATGTCTGTCTGCCTGTCTGTCTGTCTGTCTGCATGTCTGCCTGCCTGTCTGTCTGTCTGTTTGCCTGCCTGTCTGCCTGCCTGCTAGTGAGAGAAAGCAGTTTTTGGGCAGTGGACCAGTGGTTCCAGCACAGGGCTGGAGGGGAGGGGGCTCATAAATCACAGGTCTCCAGGGCTCTTGCAGCCCTCCTCCTCCTCCCATGGGAAGATGGTCTGAATGGGTTTCAGATGAAACCCACTAGCCTTCTGGTCAGATGCTGTCACGAGCAGCAGATGGCTACTATTCATTCACATACAGTAGGGCTGGGCGATTTTTTTGATTTAATCGATTAATGAGATTTTTTACTCTCCTACGGTTTGTGAAATGGCTGAACCGCAAAATCGTGATTTAAAAACAAAACAAAAAGTGTGCCTTAAGGGGCTCCGTACTTCCTCACTTTCCAGAACGCGCGCATTACTCAGTTTACCGCGCACAACAGATTACCATATAGATATCAAGGTGTCATGTCTGTGTCTCCTAGATATCAAGATGAAAGAGCAGTCCATAGAGAACCTGATGAGGTAAGATGGGTAACTCTAACCCTAACACTCAACAAGTCTTCACTTTCTTCTTAATTAAAAAACAAACGTCACTGTGTGGGAATCACCATATTTAAAGCTTCTGACAACTTGTCCAAAAATATAAAAAAATGCATATTATGACGTTAAGTGTCTTATTGTGCATATACGAGTCATAAATATTATAAATGTTTGAGAAAATGCCATCATTTTGCTGATCAGTGCTGTGTGGGCGTGTCCGTGGCACACTTGATTGACATGATTGACTACCTAGCCACGCCTCCTTCAAATCTTACTACGAACCCAAAGTTTAACATGAACACACCATCAGAGAGGTTTACAAATGTCCATATTTGCATTGTAATAAGTACTGAATAAAAAAGGACAAGCTATGAATCATGAATTTAATTTGTCAGTTAGTCGCCGTATCCTAAAGAAAGTCTCCAGTCCACATGGGTGTTCAGTGTTTTAAAACACACTCACTGAGCTTCAATCCTGACCACGTTCTCATAACACATCCGTGGTAACAGTTGATGACGGAGATTGTGCCAGGGCGCTTTCATTACAGCAAGAAATTAGTGTGTTGCATTTGGTTTGCACACGCTTCCTCATCAGCCGGCGGGTCTGCGCCTTCTTTAGCTGCCGCAGACATTCTAATCCTCGGCTTCACAGTATAAATGCCAGACCGTTTTAGTTGTAATCTTCCTGAACCTGTGGTTTGGTTTTGCTATTCCTATTTGCCAAACGACCATGCTGCATGTATATAAGAGTAGAATAGAGTGATAGAGTGGTATGAATAAGATTCTTTATTCTTTTGTTGCATCTGATTGGTTGGTTCATCGTTCATCCAGGAGTTTGCTGACCAAACTCCCGGAAATCTATGAACCGATTGGTTCGAGACTGCTGATCAGCAAATCCCTTTTTAATCCCGCCCAAATTTAACCTGGTATCAGAAAGCACACAAAAACATAAATGACGACAGTTTGCATTTGGAATAAGATTCATTCCTATGACTTGTTTTAATGCTTATTAGATGTATAAATGGCCCTAAATGACATAAATGGATAAAAAACGAAAATGGATTTTCCTTGTCAGAGGCTTTAAAAAACCACCACATGACCATCCATCAGTGATCCCATCCATCCACTCCACTAACATTTCACGTCCCTGCGCGGTCAGAATGGCCTGTCGCCCCTCCATATGGCCGCCCAGGGTGACCACGTGGAGTGTGTGAAGCACCTGCTGCAGCACCAGGCGCCCGTGGACGACGTGACTCTGGACTACCTGACCGCCCTACACGTGGCCGCGCATTGCGGACACTACCGCGTCACTAAGCTGCTGCTGGACAAGAGGGCCAACCCCAACGCCAGGGCGCTGGTACGTCCCATAGCAGGACAGCATCACATTAGTCTGGAGGGAGCTGGTCCCATTGCAGCACACTAGTCATTATGCTAGCCAAGGTGTGGGGGAAGTATGCAGCAAATCAATGTTATAATACTTAATACGTAATGCAGTGTGCACATGCAGAACCAAAAACCAACTTGAATGTGAATTGTGGTTGGAAAATGCTGGAGCTAGCGAGCTAGTGTGAATGGCAAGTCAAGAGTCAAGAGCGCCCCAACCTGCAAGTTGCTCTTCGGAGAGTAAAGATCATGTCCCTGTCTCTGTTGTTAACCACCATGATGTGAGTGCAGTGGTTTCCACACTAACTAATAACTAATAACTAAGTAACGTGTTGTTGCAGAACGGATTCACCCCGCTGCACATCGCCTGCAAGAAGAACCGGGTGAAGGTGATGGAGCTACTGGTGAAGTACGGAGCCTCCATCCAGGCCGTCACAGAGGTAGCTACACCCGTGTCTGTGTGTGTCTTCATGTCTAGCATCTGGACTCTCTGGACATTCACTGGAAGGGAATAGATGATCAGCCGTTTAAAATACCAAGCATCAGTCTGAGCTTCTGTGTTGGTTCACCGTACCTCCATGGTAACCACAGTAACCATACCGCTCCCATGCTCTCTGGTGTGCGTTCGTGTGTGTGTGTATATGCGTGTGCGTGCATGTGTGTGTGTGTGTGCGTGTGTGTTTCAGTCGGGCCTGACTCCGGTCCATGTGGCGGCCTTCATGGGTCATCTGAACATCGTGCTCCTGCTGCTACAGAGCGGAGCCTCGCCCGACGTCAGCAACATCGTGAGTCAGAGAGAGAGAGAATTATTGTTTTTTTTATCACCACAGCCAAAGTATTAGATACTTTAATCTATAATGTTATTGGTTTTTTATCGACTTAATCAGCTGAAATTAAAATATTCTTCCGTGGTGCTTGGAGCATATTGTTTTTGCGTTGTCAAGAAAACATCTGGTGGATAGTTGTATTTGACCGTTGTTAATGTTCGTAGCGCATTGATTAGGACTGTTAAAACTGTTAAAAGCCAGAGGTGTCCCATTATTAACCAATCAGGATCAAGTATTCAACAATGCTGTGGTATAACTGTGTGTCCAGCGTGGAGAGACAGCCCTGCACATGGCCGCCCGGGCCGGTCAGGTGGAGGTGGTGCGCTGTCTGCTGAGGAATGCAGCCATGGTGGATGCCAGGGCTAGAGTAAGACCACAAACACATACACACACATATACACACATATACACATAAATATACACACACATATACACACACACATATACACCCACATACTGTATACATACATGGTGGATGCCAGGGCTAGAGTAAGACCACACACACATATACAAACACACACACACACACACACACATACACGTATACACACACACACACATGTATATATACACACACACACATATATATGCACACACACACACACACACATGTATATACACACACACATGTATATATACACACACACACACACACATAATGATGATGGTGATGATGATGAGGATGATGAGGATGGTGATGATGATGATGCTCCTTGTTGTGTTGTTCCAGGAGGACCAGACCCCACTCCACATCGCTTCTCGCCTGGGGAAGACGGAGATCGTCCAGCTACTGCTGCAGCACATGGCGCATCCCGACGCCTCCACGGCTAACGGCTACACCCCACTGCACATCTCGGCCCGCGAGGGCCAGCTGGAGACCGCCTCCGTGCTGCTGGAGGCTGGGGCCTCCCACTCAGATAGAGGTCTGACGAAGCTATCAGACTCAGTTCAGATAGAGGTCTGACGAAGCTACCAGACTCAGTTCAGATAGAGGTCTGACCAAGGTGGTGTAATTTGTTAGAAATGGTCTAGCCATCCATCAGCTATTAGTGAGTGAAATGCTCTGTGAGAATATCTGTTTTAGTCGACTGCCTCTGTATGAGATCATTTAGATTTTACACCACTCCTGGCTAATCTCTGACCAATCAGGGCATCTCTTCCCTGATTGGTTAATGGTAAATCCATCTTGCCTGTCAATCACAAGAGCGTGAAATGCAACACTTTCTTTGGTTATTTAGTTTCAGAATCTTGTTGTCTTCTGCTCTTCTCTGCTCTTCCACAAGCATCTTGTCTCTCTGTCATCTTCAGAGAACACACAAACACTCTCTCTCTCTATCTGTCTGTCGCTCTCTCTCCCGCTCTCTCTGTCTGTCTATGGGGTGTGTTCCAATCAGATGGGGATCCAGGCAGGCTGGCTAGCTGTTTATTCAGATTTATTTAATTATTGTTAGCAGTGAGCACCTCTCCTCTATTTCTGCTGTGACTATGAAGCCTTACATTGCATTACAGTGTGCTGCAATACATTTCTCAGTGCTCCCACAGCGCTGTGAACACTGTGTTTACTTTTGTCTAAATCAAACCACTAGGTCAGTGATGAATTGGTCTTCCTGTCCATTGATAACATCTGGCTTTAGAACACAAACTCTATGTCACCTTTTAGCTCCAATCCAAATGATTGGAAGACAAAAGGAGAAAAAGGGCGTGGTCGTCTGAGAAACATACTGGTCATGTGACCACAGTTACATGACTCATGGTGTTTCACAATATGTGTTAACTGCTCCCTCTGCTGGCGGGAACATGGAATGCGTTTTGTACGATACAAGACAACACGCATTCCTTGTCTTTCTTTCTTCCGTTGTCTCCAGTTTTTCTCAATCTTATTTTTGTCCTTATTTCCATTTGCGTCCGTTGTTTTCCCTGCAGAAAGGATTCACGCCGCTTCATGTGGCCTCAAAGTACGGAAGCCTGGATGTGGCCAAACTCCTCCTCCAGCGCCATGCGCCACCGGACTCTGCTGGGAAGGTTTGACATCAGAAATCTATACTATGACACACGCAATGATCCTATAAGGTTTTACAACGCACTACAAATAGGAGTAGACAAAAACACTGGACATAATGAATACTGTATTATTATCTTTGATATATCTTGGTTACTGCTATTGTATCTGTGTATCTGTGTGTGTGTGTGTTAAAATGGATTGAAATCTCACATTCCATGGTTTGAACTAACTCATATTTAATCCAGAATATATTAATATAAATATGAATAAGACACATTGGCAACTGATGCCTTTTAAGGATCTAAAACTCCTTAAAACATGTTTTTCTTCTTCTTCTAATGTTCACCTAATGAGAAGCCAGTGGTGGTCTGAGGTGTTGCTCCGTAATATATATATAACTTTGTATATATACAGTATAACTCTTAAAGTGATGGACAACAGGATTTCAAAAGGTAAAATAACCATAACGTATCACAGAGCGATGTATCCATTACACACCTACCGAATATCTTGTCAGGAAAATGTCAAACAGCATGTTAATATACATGTCAAAGTCAGCTGAGTCTTGGAAAGACTTAGGATTGTAGGGGTGTGTTCTGAATCCCCGCTTTTAATGTGTAGTTTGTACCTCAAAGTCCAAAATGCTGCCGATAGTCACCGTGGCCGCAAGGCACCGTCACCATAATGTGAGTGGCCTGGGTTGGCCATGTGAGTGTATGGTAATTGGTTACCCACTTGGCGATGTAGCCAGGAGGGAAAATAGACTCCACCCAGTGTTGCCAGATGTACGATAATTATCGTATTTGTACGATAATTTTACCCTCTGTACGATGTACGATCAATCATTTAAAATGACTGTAATGTACGATAATCTGCCACTCCCCCCCCCGCGTCAACAATCGATCGCGAGTGGAATCCGAGGGCACGATAATTTTCAGCCTCTGGTAAGATAGTTTAACATTTCCAATCTGGCAACACTGACTCCACCCATTAAATCCACATGAAGGAATAGAAGGAAATCAATAAACTGAAATGACGTGAGATTGTGATGGATTTCATGGATCATCATTTTACGCTTAATGCACACCTTGATAACCCTTAATAACATCATTAGAAGTCAATGACGGATTTCTGTTGTCCATCACGTTGCTGTTACTGCAGCTCACCGCTAAGCGCTAAGCTAACCTAAGCTAACCCTGCTCCCCGGTGCAGAACGGCCTCACCCCGCTGCACGTTGCTGCACACTATGACCACCAGCAAGTGGCGCTGCTGCTGCTGGACAAGGGGGCGTCGCCCCTTGCCACCGCCAAGGTGAGGGCCCTGGCTCCACCCCGGTGTGTGTGTGTGTGTGTCTGTCTGTCTGTGTTACAGCATACTCCTTCATCCACTAACCAACATGCACTAAAAGTAAACATCATTATATAACACTAAAGCATATTGTGTGTGTGCGTCCATGTGCAGTATAATGTGACAC
>OMKN01012557.1:1814-13080 GCA_900302345.1 Melanonus zugmayeri | reverse complement strand
CAAAAAAAATAAAAGAAAAGAGAAAGAAAGAAAAAGAGAAAAAGAAAAGAAAGAAAAAAGAGAGAAAAAAGAGAGAAAAAATATTGGTTTTGAGCTGAAACGTGGGCTTTGGAGTTGTCAAACATTCGCTAGGGCCTAGACAACAAAAAAAATAAACATTAAAAAATAATAAAAATTAAAAAAAATAAAACAACAAAAAGAAAAGAAAAGAGAAAGAAAGAAAAAGAGAAAAAGAAAAGAAGAAAAAGAAAAGAAAGAAAAAAGAGATAATAAGCTATGAGGCCAAACTGTTGTTATTGCTGCAAAATGCATTTGCAGAGGGCTATAGGCACTTTTGCACTGCAATGTGGTTTTGAGCTGAAACGTGGGCTTTGGAGTTGTTAAACATTCGCTAGGGCCTAGACAACAAAAAATAAGAAAAAAAAGAAAAGAGAAAGAAAGAAAAAGAGAAAAAGAAAAGAAGAATAAAAAGAAAAGAAAGAAAAAAGAGAGAGCGAGGACAACCTGGGTCACGAAAACAAGGGAAAATGCCTGCAGCTGTAGGCAAATTTCTAGCGCCCATCATGCCCCTTCTGAGTACCTGTGTTGGAAGGACACCACCCCATCCTAGTATGGGTCGGATGGACATGATGAGCTCTGAACTAAGTAGAAGATCTCGTTCTGTGCCGGTCGGAAATGCTTAGAGTGGCAAGCCACAGTGAGGGCCCCCGTCTGGCTTGGTTCCAGGCGACGGGTGCCTCACACCAGCCTGCCTGAATCAGTGCTCCTGCCTGTGGGTAGTTGCACGAACGAAAGCGAGTAGCCGAGTAGCCCCGTCTGTCCCAGTTGTCCCCCGAGAGTGTGCCGTGGTTCTGGAGAGGTTCACCGCCGGTGCAACCACAAAGTCTGTAGACGGTCTCCTGATGGCCACGGCCCGCTTGTACGACAGTGTTTCTCGAAGCCCGGTGACCGAAAAGGTGTTGCGGTGTTGCGGCCTCGTGAGTCTCCCACCGTGGGAATCTAGTAGACCCCCTCACGAATGGCTCATTAAATCAGTTATGGTTCCTTTGATCGCTGTGGCAATTCTAGAGCTAATACATGCAAACGAGCGCTGACCTTCGGGGATGCGTGCATTTATCAGACCTAAAACCCGCGCGGGGTGCTGCCGCGTGGTGGCCCCCGGCCTGTTTGGTGACTCTAGATAACCTTGGGCCGATCGCTCGCCCTCGCGGCGGCGACGACTCATTCGAATGTCTGCCCTATCAACTTTCGATTGGTACATGGAACATGGAACATTGGAACATGGTATGTGCCTACCATGGTGACCACGGGTAACGGGGAATCAGGGTTCGATTCCGGAGAGGGAGCCTGAGAAATGGCTACCACATCCAAGGAAGGCAGCAGGCGCGCAAATTACCCATTCACGACACGTGGAGGTAGTGACGAAAAATAACAACAGACAGACAATATCAACAGACAGACCGACTGTACAGCAGGTCCTTCTGTGAGTGTGGACTATGAGTCAGTGTGTGTGTGAATGTGTGTGTGTTAGGATTCTTACATGGTGCTGGTGGTGTAGTTGGTGTCTCCTCCTTCTACATACTGAACCTGGTTGGTGTACACGTGTTGCACCTGGGTCAGCTGCTGCTGCACCTGAGGAACGCACACGCGCGCACATGCACACACGCGCACACACACACACACACACACACAATAACCTCCTCAAGCATTAATTACACTAACCGGATCAAACACATTGCAACTCCCAGGCTAATTTGCTTCCTCCTCCCTACCTTAGAAAAATAGCAAAACTGACTTTCTCTTGTTCCTTTCTCTCTCTCCCTTCGTCTCTCCCTTGTTTCCCGTCTCTCTCTCTCTCATTCTCTCCCTTTGTCTCTCTCCCTCCCTTTACCTCGCTCTTCCCTAACCTACTCTGAGCAGCGTGGCCTCATCCAGCAGCAACAGCAGCGGAAGTGACGGTGGCTGACGAGGGCCAAAGACGCAAGCCTCCGGCACGTCGATGCCTCCCACTATCTCTACCTCCAGGCCCGTCCCAGGGACGAGGACGTAGGGCGGCCAGGCCAGGCACTCTACGGTCAACCCGCTCTGCTGCTCCCACTCCTGCTGCTCCCAAGCTGCCTGCAGGTCGCAGGTGTGGAGCTGGAAGCCAGTAGTGGTAAAATTAAACCTACACACCTACCTGTGCTTGCATTGATCTGCTGTCCCTGCGCATAGGGTGGAGCAGCCAGGATATGAAAACAAAAGTCCTCCCGTGTATTTTGTATGTTGGTGGACCGTGTGTATCAGCCCTGTGCAGTAGCACAACTCATGAGGGGACTTTCTCAAAAACCTAGACTTGACCGCCGCTGGTCCTTAGAAATAGATAGCCAACTGTCCCGGGGGTGTCTGTGGGGCGGTATGGGTGTGTGTGCCTGTGTTCGGTTTACCTCCTGGCTGATATGGACAGGCTGTAGACTGGTGACCGTGAGCTGGGTGCCCGGTTCGGCCTTCGCTATCTGAGAGGTAGCCTGCACCACGGACCGCTGGAGGATCAACGCAGACGACACACAACTTTACACAACATCCTCCTCCGCCGCGCGCACGTCCGGCTGCTACTCAACGGGCTATGAAGTGTGTGCGTGTGTGTTGCCGTTCACCTGCTGAGCAGTCTGCACCTGTTGGACCACCTGTGTGGGAACGCCTGTTTGGACCACGACTGGAGGGGGGCTGGAGTCTGAGACGCTGTCGCTGGAGTGGAGGGATCCCTCTGGCAGAGAAAGAGGAAATGGAGGTTTTCAGTCGTGTATATTAACTACTGGGCACTTGTCTCCTGGACTGGCCAATGTATGTGGCGGCCCTGGACTGAGGAAGTGTGTCTGTGATTCATAGCTTTTAGCTAACTAACTTTCACTGCTAGTAGGACATGTGTTGACGTTACCAACTCAAAGAGTTTAAACGTTGTTTGTAAATGATCCATGCACAAAGTCTGTACCATGTTTTGTCATACGCAAACTTTTGAATGGGGCATTTAAGCATTTAAGGCAATTGTACTGCTATAGTAGATGTATTAAAAATCATGAGACAAAAGGGGGTAAATGAGTGAGTTATTACATGAAACCAAAGGCATTACATGTCCAACTTGACCTTACCTGTGACTGTGACTACAATGTACTGTGGCGTGCTCTGAGCGTTGCCCGTCTGTGTAGGGGAGCCCTGGATTTCTGCAGTCACATACTGGGTCTGGGCCACCACGGAGGTCTGGGGTGCCTGGCTGCCCCCGGCCGGCTTCTGCCCGTCGATGGCAGCACTCTGGGTGTCGCCGGACGCCCCCGGACCCGCCGGTGCGCTGGCAGGGGGGGACGTCTGGATCTCAGCCAAGTACTGAGTGGTGGTGGCGGAGGTGGCCACTGCCACTGGCGACACGGAACCCCCTGGCCCCCCTTGGGGTTGACTCGCCGGCTGTATCTCTCCCACGTAGCCTGAGGTGGCCATCACTCCACCTGGGAATCACCACTGACAAGGTAAATGCAACCACGTAAAACATTATATATATATATATATATATATATATATAATAATTTTCGTTAACCACTTAGCCACACCCATGTGTGTGACCCCTTGTGGGTTAAACATCACACCAGTCTAAAAATCCACTGCGCTGGCTTTCTGTCTCCAATTTAGTACATTCAACTTTCTTCTAGCCTACGAGTGCATTCATGAAAACCCTCTGTTTTGCGGAGAACTACCTGGAACGATAATATTTTGCTCTGCTAAAAATATAATTTCATGTGTTTAGTTTCTATGGTTTTTATTGACCAAACTGCACAAGCTGTTAAATAATAATATATACCTGATGGTTATTCACCTTTCACAGTGCTTTGAATTTTCTTTTGTAGAAAATGTCAATAGTTTTGATATTATTACTACTACTATCATTGCTACTGCTGCTAAAAATACAATAAAGTGAAAGATACATTCCTATTATTCTGTTGATTCTGGATGGTTATTAAGCTAAGCTAAGTATTGTTGAATAAAATGGATATGGTACTTTTACATACTCATGAATGACCAATATTAATGGGTAATACTTTATTGGTTAGTTGTTCTGTTTGAAAAGAGTTGTGGGGGAGGAGTACTGACTGGAGAAAGCAGTGTGGTGTCACATTACCTGTAATGTGATCACATACACAGTTCATGTATTAACTGGCTTTCCTGACAACAATGGCAATCCTTTACTGAATGGGCTACTTCTACCTCCAGATTCAGAATCAGATCAGTAGCAAAGTCAGTCTCCTCCCACTTAGTTTTTACAGTTACAGTTGTAGTTCTACTTATGAGTATGAATGCAGTCTACAGACTTCTACAGACAACAGTTGAAAAGATCTGACTGATAACTGCTAGGCGTAATCCAAATACATGCACCTGCAGAGTAAAAACCTTTCCCTGCCACGCCCCTTCCCTATTCAACTTCTGACACTTGACGTTGTGCGGTCGTGGTTTTCACGTTTGAATGGGTTTCTAAATAAGCAAAGCATCAAATCAACACCCCAAGAGCAAAAAGTACAACATAACTTATATCCCATTCCATTCTGGTTTTAATAACGAAGTTATTAGCAACAAAGTTGGCCACACGTAAAGGTAGCTGGAGATCAGCAAGTGGCCAATTCACACCCAACTAATGGAAGCATTTCATAGTGGAATACCATCTAAATGTGGCAGTCGCTCGGTTAGTGGTGGCCAGAAACATGGGCTCGCATCGCTGGCCATGGATATCAGCACACGCGGTCCTATCGTAACAGCAGCGATGAAAATACAGCCAACATGATGGCTAACGTAAGCATTGATAGTAAGAAATCTGGTCTCTACAACAACCGCCATTTTGTACCCTTTGCATTTGACATCGCCATAACAACGGCCTGCCTGAGCATGCATCCGAGGAAGCGTCGGCATGGCAAGCACAGCACAATGTACACCGAATGAACAGCGAGCACAAATCAACACGTTCACCAAATAGGCTTGGGTGATTATTATCAATCAACCAGCTAGCTAACCGGCTAACTTTAGCTTACATTACAATCATGTTATGGCTACTGAAAGAACCAGGAAAACGGCGTAATGTTAATTTAAAGACCGCTTGCAATTAATATATTTCAAATATGCTTAGAGCTTCACCTCTGTTTCCGAGTGAACTTTCCACCGGCAAATTGTTTTTATTTTTAAGGATTCGTTTGTTGTTGTTGTTGTTGATTCTCGTTGCTGGGGTTCTTGTCGCCAGGGCTACCGCGGCTATGGCGCTTCGTCCTCACCAGGGCAACTGTTGCTACCCACCCGCTTTCTTCCCTCCCCCTTCATTGTTCTGATTGGTCAAACGCTCAGAATTTCTGTTAAAGCGAAACGACCGAAAAACGTATCGATACAAAGCCTTTCTAAACTATCTGCGGAATATCACTGTCTATCATGGAGATACAACGTTATAGTTACGGCAGATGAAATGCCAGGAACATTGATGGGTTCATCGTGGTGCTTGTCAGAATTCTGCATTTAGTGATTTGTTACAATGCGACTCCGTGTCATGTTTTATTAATCAATAATAGCCAGGACCCTACAATCGTTATTCAGGCCCAGTACTCGGTTGTTCGTTCTATGTTATTATTCTCTTTTGCATTATTAAAGCCAGTGCACTCAATGATGCATTAGGTATTGGGGATCATAGCAAGCAGCAATAACATTCAAGACAACCACTCAGTGGCGTAACGAGTCAGTGCAGGGTCCCAATGCAAGATGGTCAAAGCGGGCCCTGGACGTCCATAATTACCATAACCCATGTGCAAAGTGGGCACATTTTGCACATTTTTGAACATCAAATCGCCCATTAATCCTTATTTAAACTTAATTTAGAAATGCACTGTATGAGTCAATAAACTATATGCTTGTATATGTAAAACTGTTTTATGTTATTGTAGTTAGTTGCTTAACACAGGGGTGCTGGAATCATTTCTGAAGTGCAGGGCCAAACTATAAATGTTTTGCCTCTCTATTTAAAGCAAAGCATTGAGATAGCCTATAAACACTGTTCTGTCTACTTGAGTTTGAATCGTATTTGTTGTTTCGCTGTATTGATTTAAATAAAAAGAATCACCTACTGTACATTTCAAGATGATCTCTCCATATTGTCATTCTCAAAGTAAGGCTAAATCAACGTGTAATATGTTGTCATCTAAACTTTGTATGCATTCATATGTATCATGCCATGACACTGACCACGGTGAATTCAGATTACATTCAGATAATTAAGGAATTTTTATGATTTGTGGTAAAAAAGTAAGCTAGACCACGAGCGTTAGTAAATTACTGTGTAGAATAGATCACGTCCTGCCTTCATCTTCATACACGACTAGTCTTTCTGGTAAAGCTACCCTGGCAAGTGTAGTACAAGAGTTTGAATCTTAGGCTATATGAAGTTGTTTCGCTGTAGTCAATTGATAAAAATATTCACCTCCATTGACGATGGGCTCTCCATATTTTCTCAACATTTAAATCAATGTGTAATAGTAATCTTTTGTAGGCCACTGATCAAGGCAGCGATTTGAGAGAGAGAATAAGAAAATATGAACAAGAATAAACAGAATAAGCAATTTATCTTCAAAACATTTCATTTGGTGAAAGGTGTAGGCTACGTAAACAGTAGCCTATAACTCTAAACATTAAGGCCATAGTTTCTCAAATCATCGGCGAACACTCAAAGTCCCTCTGTGCCTGCATCTGGTTGGCATTGTGTTCAATGCTAAGCTAACATGTAGTGCAACTAAACAGTCAAGTGGATGGGAATGATTTTGCAACCCATTTACAAAAAAAAGTATCCCTTTTGCTGCGTAGGCCTACATTATTTATTTATTTATAGAGGAGGCTATGCGGGGTCAAGGTGGGCTCTGAACAAGTGTGTCTTGAGCCTTTTGCGGAAGGTCGTAAGTGACTCTGCCATCCTGACCGCGGCAGGGAGCTCATTCCACCACTGCGGCGCCAGAACAGGGGAAGGAGAGGAATAGTTGTGTGTCATCAGCGTAACAGTGATAGGAGAAGCCATGTGATGTGATTACAGACCCTAGGGTCCTAGTGTATAGAGAGAATAGAAGAGGTCCTAGTACTGAGCCTTGAAGGACACCTGTGTCGAGAAGACAAGGTTTCTACAAGGAACCTGACAGACAGACAGACGGACATTCCTTCCTTTAGTAGAGAGATGTGTTCATATAGTTAGGCTAGCTAGACAACCACCGAAAATGTCACGTTGTTTGCTTGTTATGAACAGATTAATTACAAATTCATTATCCCCATTGTCATTTCCAAAACGAGTGGCCTTTGACCTCTGGGATCCAGATAATACCGTGGCTCCTGTCTGACTCATATAATTACTTCTATGTTATCTGACTTTGGAAATGTCACAGGCCCAGCCCCGATCCTTTGCCCTATAGTCCAAACCCAAGAGAGTGAGTGGTGATTTGCAGAGTGAAAAGGAAATGAATACATAGGCCTATAGGTTCAAGATAGAAAGGAGGTCAGAACAGACTCAGTTGAGGAATATTAGTATATAGAATTTTGAGCAATTGGCCTTATTTACCTGGCATTTCTGTTCTCAACACTAGCTGGGTAATGGACCTGAATGCAGAACAGTTCCACCACCAAGCTAGCATTTAGAACCAAGATGGAATCATGATGGCTGCTAGGTAAATAAGGCCCATTGCTGTTAATAATGTGGCCATAACAGCATGTTAATATTTTGTCTGCAGAACCATGAATTCCTAACATATGTGTCTGATGAGATCTGGAAGGTTCCCTTTACGAGTGGGCCTTGCAGTGAACTGTATGTTGATGTTCTATTGTGTTTAGGAAGCCAGTTGTTCTAGAATCAAATTGACGGTATGGAACACTCGTATTTATTGAGCTGTTGTGACCTTTTCCAACACCAAAACAGGTCTGGAGCTGGAGTAGGGTCTTGCCTTTTCAAGCAAGATGAAAATGAGGATTATGTTGCCTACAGACCATAGTCACTGCATAATATAGTATTTATTTACATGTTTTTAGGATTATAGTGTGGCCAGTATTTACATCTAAGTGTGGGGGACGTGTCATATTTGATATTGGTGTCAACACTCTTCTCCAAATTCAGTTCTGAAATTCAGTCATATCCCAGAGGTTGTGACATCCACAGTATCGCTTAATTATTCCAGCTTTTGTTTTCATAAAGGTCTTTCACTGTATCTCTCGCACCAATCTCAGTCCCTCAGACAGGGGTCTACATGCGTAGTCGGCCCCTCGTCATCATCGTGGGCTGTGAAACACCCTTTATAAACAATGTCACCCTGAAGAGTTACAACCATACCAAACCACACTGAGAGAGAGTCAAGCGCACCAGATAACACAAAAAAGATCGAGACAGAGAGATAGGGAGAGAGAGAGAGAGAAAGGATAAAGTGTTCATTGCAATTCAGTCATCTCCTTTGGACAATTGTACTTGCACTAGCTGTTGGCTTGCTGTGTGTGTGTGTAGGGGTCAGTATGTGGAAAGCTGTGGTGTTGGTGGTGTGTCTGCTGGTGGTGGGGATCCATGCCATGGGGGGCCCGTCCTACGGTGTGAAGCTGTGCGGGCGGGAATTCATCCGGGCGATCATCTTCACCTGTGGAGGTTCCCGTTGGAGGCGCTCCCTGGGCAGCACAGGTGAGACTTATTGCTTTACTGTGGACACTGACCACTACTGTTATGGTGCTCTTCATTTGAACTATGAAACCTGATCTGGGGGCTCTATATACTTGTCTTGGTGGATTATGTGTGGAAGACATTTTGTTTTGTTTTTCATTGTGTTGTGTTGTGTGTGATGTAAGGGATAATGCCCGACGAGGTGTCCATTATTATTACCATTATGACACCTCAAAGGGCATTATCATGCTTATACCATGGTCGCTTACCAAAGATTAAAAACAAGGTTTGTTGCTTTATATTTTGGGGCAATTCACTCTAAAAATTTACACCTTTGGGCAGCGCTTTATCTGGTTCATTGGAAACACTTGTGGGTCTGACTAATACCTGGAACACAATTAGTCACACCCATAGACTCCTACGCAATGCAAACAGTCATTTACGACTCCAGCCAATAGGACGAACCTTAGCTACGACTTGGAAGTGGGAGATCAGTGAACAGACAATTTCACTGGAACTACTTAGTAGGTGTCCATTATCAGGAATTAATGGCCACCCTGCAGCCAATCAGAATCGAGTATCCACCCAGACTATAAGTGCCATTTATTGCCCATTTGTGTTTGTATTACATGTTGTTGTGTATTTATTATCTATTATTTTTATTATCTATTTCTATTCAATATCATGTGTGCAGTGCAGTGTCTTTGTCATACACAATAGTATAATTCTAAATAGTAGTGTTCTTTGTCTGGACATAATACAGTTGATCACTTAGAATCTGAAAACAATAAAAATGAAATGAAAAATGAATATATTGTGTACATCCTAATATAATGTATCATGTATGTAATGAATGTATGTAATGCCAAATGAATTTGGCAACTGCCAATTATTGTCAGTATTCAAATTGAATAATCCTGCAAAACTATCAGTTCTGAAGAAATAACCCACGCTGATATCTATGTTTATATCTTTTGCAATGAATGCTGATTGGAGGAATAAAGTTCCCCTTTCTTCACTGTATGAGTGAAGAAATGCAAAAGACAAAAACAAAACGTAGGCATGTTAACTTCTGCTTCCCCCCCCCCTCACACTTTGCTCTAGAAGAAGACGTGTTGGGCTCCCAGGACGAGGAAGACTGGAAGACTCAGCACAGCGGTGTAGACCACACTCTCCAGCTGGAAGACGGTGGCGAGTTCCGCCGGACCGTCCGATCCATCATCTCTGAGGAGATCCTGGGGGCCCTGCGCAAGGACGACCGCAAGGGCCGCGGCGTGGTGGTGGGGCTGTCCAACGCCTGCTGCAAGTGGGGCTGCAGCAAAAGCGAGATCAGCTCCCTCTGCTGATGGAACACGCAAACATACACGCGTGGGAAAGCTAGAGGAACAAAACGGACGGAATGGAGCCTCACATATAGGCACACAAACACACGCACACACACCTTGTTTTTCTTTTCCTATAATGGTCACATTTCTGGTCTTTTTCATTGGTGTTTACTCGTCCTATCTCTAAAGTTGAAAAACGAATGATTGAAGGGACAAATTATCAGCGTTTAGGATCTGGTTATTCTGTGTTGATGTAGGCCTGCATTTGTTGGGTATATGTCTGTGCGTATTTATATTAAATTAAATGACCAACTCTAATGAATGTGTTTTCTATTTCCAATTAAAAAAAACACTTTCCATACAACTTTGTTCTTTCTGTGTCGGTGTCTCTCTCCTCCTCCTTCTGTAGCCTATGTATAGAGATCTATACAGGTAAACATCTTATAAGTACATTATTACATTATGAGTCATGTATTTATGTAAATAACGTTTGTTAAAGTTATTGATTACATTATACGTCATTTATTAACATTGGCATGGAAGCTACGTTTTGTCTCCGTCAAATGTCCGAGTTGTCTCTACTATTTAATGTATTGTCTTGCGGTTATTTACTCAAGTCGCTTGCTGGAAATGTGTGTGTCAGGGGAATTTCCGGATAGGGGCGGACCTGACAGACCACGTTCTGAGCGCCAGCGTTTTGTAGTGGTGGCAGATCTGCGGTCTATGGACCATAATACCGAATGTAAAACATTTTGTAGCACTAAAGTAAATTCACCCCGGGAGTCAATCGTGACATCTTACGATCTGGATTTCGCCGTCGTGTGTTATGAGGTAAAGGAATTATGTTCATAGTTTCTTCTTTCTTCTGTCTATTTCTTCTTCTATTTCTTCTTCTTCTTCGGGGTCCTACGAAATCCGTGGGAACCCTATTGTATTTGTTAGTGTTATTCTTCTTCATCTTCTTATTTATTTATTTATTTTCCTGACATGTATGCATTTGCCCATGCTCGCCATACTATGTAGTACCCCGTTATCGTTGCTTGCAACTATATTTATTATTATTATAGGAAGGAGGGGTTGCGGGGATTGCGTAATAAATCATAATAATAATACAAGTAATAATAATAGAGAGTGTGTGTGTGTGTGTGTGTGTGTGTGTGTGTGTGTGTGTGTGTGTGTGTGTGTGTGTGTGTGGGTGTGTGTGTGTGTGTGGGTGTGTGTGTGTGTGCGTGCATGTGTGTGTCCACCTGTCTTCTGGTGCCTTCACATT
>OMKN01012500.1:5976-19710 GCA_900302345.1 Melanonus zugmayeri | reverse complement strand
GTGTCCTGCTCAGCCTGGTCTTGCTGAGCTATCCTAGCAGCCACTTCTTCAACAGGGCGCTCTTTTAAAGGTTCGTCTCCTGCTGTCAACATGTTTCCTGATTCTGACGTCTCGTGGACGGGGGGGGCGGTCTCTGTGGGGCTGTGGTGATGGCATTCTTCACAGTGTTCTATAAAAATACACAAAACATCACTTTTATTTATTTCACTCTTTGCAACAGCATGCAACCAGGTTTTCTAGTGTGTATGTCAATGCGCTGGAGGGGCGGGGCTGACCATGCCACAATGGTTTTATTATTATTATGTTATGTATTATTATGTTATTATCTCCCATGCGGGCTGCAGTCATTAAGTGTACAGAAGTTGTGAATGTTATAATGTTCTATGCTGCATGCCTATTGCAATGATTTATGATGTTGTAAATAAATGGATATTTCTATAGATATTGAGTTTATCATGTTTTTCGAGGGGGGGGGGGCATCCACTCCGTGGGGAAACACTGATGCTTCACATCAAAACATCACCAACCACATGCAAGAATACATTGAAAATAGATGTACATCATAACTGATAAGAGTCAAAGTTCAAACCAGGTCAGGTAAAGGAAGTAGATGGAAAAAGAAACTCCAGAGACAGTGGTGCATGAGAGACAAACAACCCAGAGGAAATCAGTGCCAGTGAAAAGACTGAAAATGAAAACCAAGATGACCAGGAATCAAGAAAAAGCAGAGTGACTGAAGTCTGTCCTGATCATCTCCAAAAATAAATAAATACATTTATTTATGGAGATAATAGGATGAGGGTGAGCAGAACAAAGGGTTAGGAGGAATTAGAAGATACGGAGGAAACCGAGGTCAGGCAGATGCCAATGGGTTTGTGGATTCACCTTTGGGTGCAGCTGCCTTAGTGTCATGAGGAGCTGGTACAGAAGGAACCTCGCTGATAGTTGAGATGATGTGGGATGCCTCTGCTGAAGCCTCTGGAGGGACACATGTGATTATGGGACGGACTACTTTCTAATCTGAAACGGTGATGCACCACACAAATGTTTCTCCGCAGGCAAAGTGCTGTAAACACTTATCCATCTGCTGTCTGGTATCCTCATCAGAATCCATTCAAACGGTTCAGACACTTTCACATGTTGGCTGTGAAAGCGTCTGGCTAAAAGTAAAGTTTAAAGTAAAGTGCTTCTTGCGGCTGTTAGAGTCTAGCCGGTTATTTATTTTATATTACAAAAAAATGAATACAATTTTAATTTACTTCAATAGGTTTTCACAGCACGCACCACAGAGCCAAATGAAGCCCTTTTCCAGCAGGAGGACGGGGGAAGTGATTTGGAGTGATTCTGAGCCATGGTTTGACTTCATGGCGTTTATGTGTGGTTGTGCGCCCCCCCGCCCACGAAGGCGACGGCAGAACCGCCATCCAGTCCCAGCTTCGCCAGAAATCAGTCATGATAGCACCAATGAGAAATATAACTGTGTTCTGTCTGTATATATTATATACAATAGGCCTATATTAAGTAGGCCTATACCAAATATATTAAATGTCTCTCAAATGAATATGTCTCTCAAATGGTACAATATATAGGTCTAACACTAAATACAATAATGTGTGTTCTTGTGCCGGAGATGCATCGCCATGCACGCGAGTATGGAGTCGTTATTATTTGTTCTTTCATATAAATCACAAGGAAAAACACTGCAGCCGTTCTGTCTATTCTGGGAATATCATCTAAACGTGGTAACGTTAGGCCTAATGGGCTTCATCGCTATGTGATTTATAGTTCTGATCGTAACTGATATGTGACTTGATAAATACATAGATACATCTTTTTACCTAACTGACTACCTAATAATAATAATAATAATAATAATAATAATAATATCCGCTAATACCTAATAAAGTCAATGAGTCGGTATCAGTATCGGCCCCGAAAAACCCATATCGGTTGAACCCTACTTTTTATTAAACCACTGGACAATACAGAGTGATGCTCTGATATATATGAAAAGGATGTATTCAACACACATTAGGACTATTTCGACTATAGTAAATGAATGGATTTGAGGTTAGATTGAAGATACGAGTCATAAATATGTTTCCTCAAGGTGGGCGTCCATTTTGAAGCCTCTTTCCTTATACTCGTCAATGCACTCACTGAGGGAGTCATTCCAATAACAACAAATACTGTCATAGTCAAATAGACGCATCCTTAAACAAGTGAACTGTTATGAGATTGTGTAGCAATCCTCTCCCTATCGCTGCAGATTCTTTGTAGAATTTTCACTATAAAGTGACCAAAGTATTTATGGAGCAAACATTCAGTTAAAGGTTTTTCACCTTGAAATCAAAAGTAATTTGCTTGGAATGAATGTCCCCTCATGTACTGCCCACACTTGTCAGTGCTGTGTCATGGAAGTATGCAGCCACCTCTAGTGCACTCATACTCATGTATTAATAGTTACTGGACTAAAGGGCTGGGCTTGCTATAGGAGTCTATGGGAATGAGTTAGTTTATACTAACTTTAACTATTGCGCATCTTTCTAGTGTGTTACTTACCCTCACCTATTGTAAAGGAAGTAATGAGTATTTAAAGTCTACAAATGATAATATAATAATTAATAAGTAAAATAATGTGGGCTACTCCATTTAAAACCATACGCTATTAAGGGAATGGCAATGCACAGAAATATTAAAAAATTAAAGACGTAATGACATGATGTTAAATGTAATTAAAATGAGTATTTGACTATTATTTTCATTTGATTCATCTTTTCAATGTATATATATATTTTACTTGTTCATCCTGGCAATCAACCCAGATATAACTTTACCTTCTATGTTCTGGGCTGGGCTCGTCTTGGGCGTCTCTGTTGGTTCTGCTGGTTTCATTTTCTTTGTTTTAGTCTTGGATGACTTGGGCTCCTCCATCATAGAAGGTGGCTGGGCCAAGTCCAGCTGTACACAATGTACCAAACAAGCAATCAGTAGAGGTAAGGCTGTGTATTTCTTTGAGCCAAAATAATTCCAGAAATGAAACAACATGAGTTTGTGTTCATGCATTTGCCAATGCCTGGTGATTGGCAAATGCATGCTTACTGATTCTCTTGCATGCTTAATTCAGTACAGTAGACTTCCAGAGAGTAAGAGGCACCCTGCTGTTTGTTTGTGTAAACAGTAGAAAATCATTGGTTTAATTTTGAATGGGTTTGTACAACCAGGGGGAACAATTCCAATAAATAAGACAAATACAATTATAAATAATAATAATACTACATGTTAATCACCAATTATCAGTACTAGTGACAATCTAGCAAAGTAATGTAGTAACGCCTAAATGTACATGCAATCTTTTTATCTTGACCACACAAGGTCATGTAACAAGGTCCCTCCATTCTCTTGAAATCATAATGTGATTGTTTTCAAACTAGGGCTGAACGATTTGTGAAAATAATCTAATTGCGATTTTTTAGACCAATATTGCGATTGCAATTTAGTATGCAAATTTTTTGGAAATTCCTTATCTTCTGTATTATTCACTAAACACAAATCATTCTATAGTTTGACCAACACAACATTGGATACAGCCAACACATAAACTGCTCTTTTCTGTCGGCCAGGCCTACGTGTTATGATGAAATGAGATTAATTGATGCATGAATTGATATGAATAACATATCTTTATTTCAACTATTGAATTGTAAATTAATTGTAAAAAAGAAAAACCTTCAATCACAGAATATTGACTGATTTAACTTCAAGCCTTGTAAACATGTAATATAATTATCATGACTTCACTTTTTAATAATTATTATATAATATTATTAATTAATCTGATAGGGTTCCTGTGTAGACTTCCTTTCTATTGAATGACCTGACCGGCCGCGAGTGAAAGTCAGAGTTTAGTTCATGGCAACAGAATTGCATATTTAACGGATTCAGTTAATGGACAGAGAGCGTCCGACGTGACGCACTACAGCATAGCGTGGCAAGTTGTTTTCTTCATCTACTGCTATCACTCGCATGTCACGTGAGCATAGGGTAGCGTGTGTGTACGTGAACCCCACGTGGCCAGGTGTTTTCGACCCTCTGATTGGTTAGATTGTGTAACCAATTGCATTCTATTACAATGTGATGCCGGTTTGAATTTGATTAATCGTTCAGCCCTATTTCAAACACACCGCGATCAAATAGCATTTATTTATACCTGTTTCTTGGTAGGAGTGACATCCGAGTAGAAACTAGGCCCTAAAGCCGCTCCAAACAACCAATCAGAGTACGGGACATTCTTCTCCACTGTGGCCCGGAATTTGGGGTCCCATTTAGCGTACAGGACCGTACCTCCAATCCCACCTCCTAATGAAACCAAGCCTCCCGCAACTATCTTAGCAGCTGAACCACTGCAGAAGAAATGAAGAAAAATACATCAGGGAGGAAAATATACACAAACATCTGAAAATATGTGTGTGAAAATGAATGAATTAAATGAATCACAACATTGTGGCCCAGGTGAATTGGGCAGCTGAAGCAAAGTCAAAGTCAAAATTAACAACTACTTAAATGGGATATACATAGCCTATATATTTCAAGAGACACCTTAACAAATGATATAGTATTTCATTTAAGGGGTGGAGGTGTGTATGAGGGGTTACCCAGTATTTCCTTCTGTGTAGGGTCGAGAATGTTGAATCGGGGGACCTCTTTGGCAGAGACGCCTCTGAAGATGGAGAAACACACATTTTAAGGATTCTGCATAGAGAACCAAATTAACATATACATGTATTATTAGTATTAACATACATACAAAGGCAAACAATTTCTCCACAATGAGGCGGTTGGCTGATATACCATCCAATATATATTTTTCAGGTCCATTAATTGACTTCTATTAACTTCTTTTAACTGCAGGCCAGGTGTATAACCATTAGCATAGTACACACACCAATACAAACGTGCAACACCAACAGACGTCTTGGTCTGAAACTATAACCCTGTGTATTTTAATATGCATCTTAGATCATTTAACATTCATCAACAGTGGTTTCTTCTTGAGCTCAATTAAACTTTGCTTCTTTTTACTCAAGTCATTTTTATTTTATTCAAAACAGTATTCAGATACAACTCCAAACCATCCAAGGGAATAACATTTGTGTTCCTATAACATCTCATACACAGCTAAGGAAAGACAAGATAGAAAGATTATTAGATTTTTGTGACACATGCTGTGTCAACCTACGTAGTTCCTTTGCTCTGATCTTTAACGATTTCTTTTTGGGCTCAATGACTTGAGATAAAGGGTTTGGTTGATTATTTCGTACAGGTTGTATTCGCTGATGTGATTTAGGCCTCATTTGTATTTTGGCACCAGTGACAATCTTATCATTGACCCGATTGCACCAAGGAAATGTAAAAAGAAGAAGATCCTTTGCTGTGTATTCTATCTATCGACAAAGACATCAATTGGGCCACCGCTTGTGTTTAATAGATATAAACATGCAGGTGTGTGCATGTATGGACCCTGTATATATGTATATACAGGCCTTCTCTGCTTTGGGTCATTGAATGACGTTTGACAAGCTAGCAAGCAGCAATTAGGCTAACGTGTTTACAAAAGAAATCAATGACTTACCCGTGCTGCAGCATTAGCTGCTTTTACACTGACGCGTAGCATTGTTTTACACCTTTCAATGTCTTATGTGATGTGTCAAAAAGCTTAAGATGAATATATCATGTGCAACCTTTAGGACGCTACGTCCGGAGGGGGACACAGCTAGACGCGCATGCGCAGATAAATATCTCAAACTGGCGTCATCATGTGCGTCACAGGGATTTGGAGAAGGAAAGGGTTATCTGTTTACTTTACATTATATTTTCCACTTTATCAATTGTAATCTTTTACATTTCTTAATTTAATACTTAATAATTATTTAAAAGTAACAAGCTGTAGTGTAAACCTATAAGACGTAGCAGGTCGGTAGGTATTTACTCCGTGCGGCCTGTAGGTGGCGCTATATCACAACCAAGGGAATACTCTAGTAAACAGCTCATGATCACTTTGCAGGGTTTTTGAGTTTATGTGCAGAGTTGCATTCTTTAGTTATCGAGTAGAACATCTAATTAAACACTTCACTGGACACGCAGCATGGATTAAAGGTAACACTAAAAACATGGACACTTTAATGAAATGACAAAGTTGATTTGGGACTGGTTTAGATCTTTTGATCGAACGTTATTTACAGTAGGCTATGTCTTGAACGTAATGTTGGCGTCTTCAGGGCTCGCTGTTGGACTGATTCGTTATATCCGTAAGGCATAAGGGTCGCGTAATGTTTAGCATTTGCCCGGAAATGTTTGTGGCATTGTCACCGAAATAGTTGACTTAGTGAGTTACTAGTTGTTTGGTGCAAGCCACTGCTACGCTAACAAATGTATAGCTAGCATTGCAAACGTCAACTCTGCGATAATATCAAATCTTCCTGGAATTGGGAACAGCCAGATTCATCTTCCTTGTACCTGTCACACCTGCTATATCTCAACCCCACGTTGATCACATTCGTCTCTAATTAAATGAAAATGGGACTGAAGCTATTGTTTAGCTCGGTAGGTTAGCTAGACAGGAAGACACGATTGTCCTCAAATGCCTTTGTGACGTGAAGCGCTCATAGCTGCTTTATTTCACAGCGTTTACCAGACATTACCTCTGTAACTCATACACGTTGATGTTATCTGTCACTATTCATTTAGCATGGCGTTACGAGACACTTTCAGTCCCCTTTCCGCCTCGTTAGATTCTAGATGGATAGATTTGTATGTAGTATATATTTTTTAACCCAGTGTTCTTGGCTAAATGGGATGTTATAGATCCTACCAGTACCCGTTGCGTCTGTTGGTTATTAGTGCTAATACGTGCAAACAAATGCCGTTTAGTTTGCTATACAAACCATGACATGTGGCATCACTTGTCACAAGTTGAACTACTTCGGAATAAGAAGCCAACTCAGCTTCGTTTGCTGCTCGCAATGTGGTTTGATTTCAGCACCTGGTGACCTGGGGATATCGTGGCCATAGTGTAGACTGGTAGATTTTGTTGTAACTCTAGCTAAAATACAAATCTAATGATGTGTTTACATTATAATGGAAAGTAGAGACATTGGCCCTATTCGCGATCAGCTTGTTTTGTGTAGCCAGGTCATGTTGTGTGAAAAGAGAAGGCAATATGTTTTGACAGTGTCTTACGTCCTCACCTGCAGGGGATGGGTCCACGGAGGAAGTCGACCAAGACTCAGCCTGTTGGGTCAAGCAGTGCTCGTGAGCTGTTCCTGAGACAAGATGAGCCCAAAGACTACATCAACGAGCTCTCGCATGAGGTCCTTTGTCACATATTCAGGTATAACGTTTGAGTTATGTTCAGGATTTTCAGATCGTATGTCTTCTGCATGTATATGTTAACCTGCTGTGTCTTAATATCATTCTGATTGTTGCTCCCTATTGCTTTACGTATGTGTGTAGGTACCTGCCCATGAAGGACATCATGTGCATGGAGTGTCTATCCAGAAAGCTTCGAGAGGCAGTCACGCTGTACCTCCGTGTGGTCAAAGTGATGGATCTCTGTGCCAGCCACTGGTGGGAGTACATGCCTTCAGGCAAGTGCTGCTACTACAACTTACTAATACCAGTATTTGCTAATACTCATGTTACCGTCACATAAAAGTAAATGTATAATTATGTTTTTCTATTTACAAGTAGTACCAAAATCTTCTGGGCATGTGCAATGGTTGTGTTTTTGTATTTGTTTGATGCTAAGTGTGTGACAAACACTGATTGTCCAGACTGTATTTAATGCCATGACAAGAATTGTTTTATTAATTCAATGGGGTTATGTTGAAGGGGAGGAGTAGGCACCTGTCCAGAGGAGAGGTATTAACTTATTCCCATTTATCACTGCTTGACATTTACGTTGGCTTCTTTCACTCTTACCACCCAGAGAGATTCCTCGCTTCCTCTCTCTCGACTAGTTTCTCCAGCCCTCCTTTTAAAGTCTTTGAAAGACAAATATTGTACTTTTGACTCCACTACATTTCTGTGAAGGTTCCCGTTACTCGTTACTTTAAAGCAGAGCTTTGAAGTCAGCGGATTAATTTTCTTTCCTTTCGTAAACTGTGTTCCTACAGTTACGTGTGGTTTGTCCAAGTGGTGTTGCCGTACGTGTACCTTGCGCATGCGCTACTCAGATCGGACAGCTACTCCATGGTGGAACCTAGAGCTAACGTTACTCAGAACAGGCGGGAAAATGCATTTTTGAACAGTTCAATGAGGCAGTGGTAATGATGGTAATGATGGTAATGATGGCTACAGCAGATAAAGATGATGATTCCTGCCCAGAGCACCCATGGCCGTATCTCAAGTCCATGTTTGAGTTTGTAGAAATGAAGAAGGATTCATATCGTTTGAAATGTTTGCTCTGTTTGAAATTAAAAAGAAAATGTACTTTTGAATACTTAAGTATTTTTAAAAGCAAGTACTCCAGTACTTTAACTCAAGTAACATTTTGACTGAACAACTTTCACTTGTATTGGAGTAATGTCTGACCAGGAGTATCTGTGGACTCCATGTCCACAGTGTTCACACTGCCTGGTGTGAAAAAAAACTTTTATAGTAACCTATTTCAGTGTTGGGCCTAAAATGGGCCCACGATTGTCATGATATACATTTAAAATGCAAGTAGTATATAACTTGATAATCTTATTAATTAATTGTGTTAATTGATAAGATTAATTAATATAATGCACCAATTATAGGTATGCCAAACACATCAGACACAGTCAGATCTAGCTGACCTTTTAAGATTTTCTGCAGAATAATCCATCATTTTAAAGTAACAGATGATAACAAAATGGAAAATAACCAATGTCTCGATCCATATTCCTCCAAAGTTTTGTCCCACACTAATAATTAAATGTCCAAGTTGGAAACCCCTCCATATTATGAAAAATAAGATGCGATCTGAAAGCTATTTCATGTTGTCTTTAAAAGGAACACTCCTATAAATAATCAGCAGTACATTTGTTTTGTATCTCTTATAGGTTTCAATGATGGCAGCTTCCTTTTCTTGTTAAAAAAGATGCCAGACTTGGAGCAGCTCTATGGCCTCCATCCTCGCTATTTGGAGAGGAGGCGAGTAAGAGGCTACGAGGCTTTTAGTATTCCCGGTGTCTTGGAGGCACTACAAGCCTGTCCAAATCTTCTGGTAAATACAATACAATTTATCTATGCCATGAATGGGTCAATATTTAGACCAGCTAGACCAGTAGAACACAACGGTTGGACTATAACTGATAAATGTTTTCTGTCAAAACACCTGTGGTGGACTGTAAACAACTTAAGTATTGAGGAATTGCCATGTTTTTTACTACAAAGCAGCATTTTGATGTGCTTGATTTTTAAAGTAATTTACCATTTACTAATCTCAAATGGCTATTGCGTTACTCTCTAGATGTTTACATGCTTCTTTGCAAAAGCATGTTTCAGTTCTTGTAATTTTCAGTTGTTACAAGATATAATGAAGGTAAGAATTAAGATAAATTAAGGTCAAAATGTAGATAATAATCAAAAATATCATGATCTAAAAGAATCCTTCTCTAGTGATATTAATGAACATACTTTACACACATCAGCACCGTGTACGCGCACATCAGCACCGTGCACACGCACATCAGCACCACTGCCGGAAAAAGAAACACTGCGTACTGAAATACGGATTTTGATTGGTCAAATATAATGCGCTAAACATATGAACTGTTATTTGTAATAGGGTGTAGAGACCTCCCACCTGGAGCTGGTAGAGGCCATATGGAACTACATGCCACAGGTCCACATATTGGGGAAATTTCGCAACCGAAATGGTGCGTTCCCCATTCCTGCCGAGAACAAACTGGCGATCCCTATAACTGCCAAGATTCAGACGCTGCACCTTGTGGGTGAGTTGTAAATACAACAAGTCAACAAGTTGAGATTCACTCATTCTAATAACTATTCTGATGCTTATGCAATGATTTATATAGTTTGAATTTGGGATACCTGTTAAATCAATCTGTGCATCAAAAGTGCTTTTATTTCTCCTTTGTTTCACAGTATAACAAATCCACACATGTTTAAAAATGCAGTGGAAAATAGTCTTTCTATTTAATTTACCCAATCGGATGTTTATGCATTGTGTCTACATGTAACCTTATGCTTTCTGGTCAGCAATTCTACAGCAGATAAAGCTTTAATTGGCAATGCAACAGATGATACTCGGGTTGTAAAAGTTTGTTTTATAGTCATTTTGTAATTAGATTTTTTTTCCCTAGGTGTGAATGTCCCAGAGATTCCCTGTGTGTCTATGCTGCGCCACCTCTACCTGAAATGGGTGCGTCTCACCAAACCGCAACCATTTAAAGATTTCCTGTGTGTGAGCCTTCGAACGTTTGTGATGCGCAACTGCGCCGGGCCGACCAACTCCCTCAAGTATGTTCCTCTCGTGACCGGCCTGGCATCAGCTCGCAACCTGGAGCAGCTAGAGCTGGTGAGAGTCCCATTCCTGGGAGGGCTGATTCAGCATGTAGTAGAAGACAGCTGGAGATCAGGTAGGGCTTATTTGTGTTTGTGTGAGTTATGTCTTGTTGAGGTTATCTGTTCTAAAATATCTTAAGATATCATTTAGGGTGCTTTCACACCTCTATTGGATCGTTTGTTCCGAACCCTGGAACGTTATCGTCCCTAGTTCGGTTTGTTTGGACGTTAAAGCAGTGATCGGATTCGGGTGCGTTGGACCAAATGGCTCTCATGGATGTATTGTGTATTATCATGTATTACAGAGAATTGGTGATGCATAATAATACATCCGATTTCCGTGGTTCTTCGGAAGACAGTGACACAACTCCCAACTAACTCAACTTTTCTTACCAATTATGACGTAGTTTGTGCCGTGTGCACCCATCCGTGCGAGGGCTAAAACGTGCGAGAGTGCTACTACCGTGCGACTACCAGTGCTTAGATGGTACACGCACGCGAGGGCCGACCCCCGCGAGGTGAACCCCAACCCATCGCTGCCTATTTCCATGTCGGACCATGACGGTGCTAATTAAAGACGCGTATATTCCGTGCCGGAATATATAATATAATATAATTAGTGTATTTGCAAGTGGTGTGGGGTGCTGAAATATTTCTTTGATTTCTTTATTTTGTGGCTTTTCGTTTTGAGAGTAGGTCTACACGGCTAACTTGGACATTAGACTGACAGACATTAGTTTAATCTCAAGCTGCGTCTTTTACAATATATTCTTTATTTATTTTAACATACTTGCAATATTTCACAATATATTTTATATATATTTTACATATTTTTTTAATCCTGTGCTGAGCCTGTGCAACGAAATTTCGTTCGACGTACACTTGTTGTATTCTGAATGACAATAAAGTCTGTCTTAGTCTTGCATTTGGAAGATGTATCTATGTATTTATCAAGTCACCAATCAGTTACGATCAGAAGTATAAGTCACACAGTGTAGTCTATTCAGCCTCTGGGTCCACGGTGTCGCCGGCGACATCTACTCACTCTTTGTAGAACATCTCCAGAAGCTTCTATTCGTTAGCGCTGCGCCGTTTCAACGCGGGCTCCGGTGCGATCGTAACCCTTTCAGAAGCTTTGTTCTCCAGCCTAGAACAGCAGGTCTTTTGGGGACTTTGATAAATGAATCCATAACCATAAATCCAACACTGAATGTCTGTGATTATTTATCCATTTTCTGTGTTGTAAAAAGTCATTGTTGTTAGCGGATGTGACGTGAGCCTCACTCAGCCAATAGCTGGGCGGTCTGAGCCCCGGGGAGTCTGGGAAATGTAGTTTGTACATCTAGTTACACTCACTGGAGCGCACGGAGAGAGCTTGTTGAGTTGCTGTTGCTGCTCTTTTTCTCACAGAGGGTTATTTCTGCTTTTCCAAAATGGCATCACGGCAAAGAAAATATGTAAAATAAAATATGTCTATAAAATATACATCGGAACAAGCCCTTTTGAACGTTTTAAGGCGATGTCCGCGGGAGACTCGGTCACTCTTTTTAGATGCTGACTGGATGCCTCCATCTTGGTGAAATGCGTCATACGATTTAGCTCTTTCGGCAGCTGATATCTTTCCCAGTTTTGAAACGTTTGCCGTGGGATTCGGACGGATAGATCGCTCCATTATCTTTATGTAACTGTCTAGTTCACTTAGATTGTCAAACAATCAAAGCTGCCACCTGAACTCATTCATATAATAGTGTGTTGCAGCGACATCTAGTGGTTGGATGAGATGTGTGGCTACTATCCCGCGGACAGCGCTGTATTCCGCGGACGGCCCGGGTTCGGGCACCGCAGATACCGCACATTTCAATCGGCAGCTCGGGCACTGAAATGAGGCATCGAAACCTGCGTTGCAATTCGGTGGTTTATAAAACTGTCCGTTTTATAAACACCTTTTCTATTTTACAATTCCACTTTATATTGACTACACTTCTCACGATCGTCTGGTAGATCGCGATCGACTGGTTGGGCGCTCCTGGGCTATAGGATCCGCCAGTTGTCATCAGCGAATGATGAGACCAAATACAGGCTATTTAACGCCAGTGCTTGAGATGGGCAGGAGCTTTCGGGACTCAATGGCACTTAATTGTTGTATATAAGTACCGGCACTTCTTTTAATTACCAACATTATTATTTTTTCAAACGGTATGTATTTTGAGGAGTAGGTACCGGCACTTATTTTGGTCCAATTCAAACACTTGTTAACACTATGGTATTTTTGTAATATTTGTCGCTACCTACCTTTTTGTTGTCTCTTTCGCTCGCTGAAGTGAAGAAAAAAAGTGCCTTTGACAGTGCGACCTTCGCACGCTGTAGTGATGTGTGGTTCGCGAACGAGCCGGCTCTAAGAGTCAATTCTTTCTAGCGAACGAGAAGAGACGACTCCCGTCGGGGAGAGCCGAATCTTCAGCCGCTCCTGCTCAGCTTTGCAGAGAATCCAATGCAGGCAGGGGCGGGACTTTATTTTGATGGGCACACCATGCGGCCAATCACATGCGAGGACAGACTAGGATCATACCATCATGTCTCCAAAGACAGCGAGTGTAGTGGTACAGGCCAGGCACACAGAGACAGAGAGACGGGGGAGCCACATTTAAATCCAAGCACGTCAGGATAAAGTTCATGTTCGAAAACAGAAAAAGAAGCAGCATCAGTTGTTTATTTATTTGATTTGTTTGCTGTGGTTCTGTGTTCAGCTGTTCATTTAAAGGTTTGATTAAAATGTTAAACAATAGTAACTGTCTTTTTTGTAACGAAAAAAATGCATAAAAACAGCCATTTGGGAGCCTCTTCTAAGGGAGCCGAGGCAAAAGACACGAATCTTTGAAAAGAGCCCGACTTTCCATCACTATAATACACGTTGCTATAGTTATCATTACAAAAGACTAGTCGCAACCAAATAACGCAATTCGACGATCTAAAAGTTAAAGACAGTGATAAGTTATTTTCCACAGTGTAATGGTCTCCTTAGAGACTGTCAAAAATTGCCATTGCTGACTATATTTCAAGTCATCCTGGCGGGGTATTGGGTAAAGTTTTCAACTAGCAATAATCGCGCCTCGGATAAACCTCATAGGCTACGATACTGCCGCTGCGCAAAGATAACTACACTGTGATTGACAGAGCACC
>OMKN01012494.1:2237-13029 GCA_900302345.1 Melanonus zugmayeri | reverse complement strand
GTGTAATTGCATTGGCAGGTTGGTCTGGATTGTATGAAAGGGTTTGTTGTCCGTGTGCAGGATGAGGTATTCTTCACAACTAACCTAATTTAACCGGCGTCGTTCCAATCCTCTGAGCGCTGCGCTGTGACTGCGCTGGACTTTCCGCAACGCCGAACACCCGATTGTTTGCCTGCAAAGTCAAGCCCGACCGAAAGTTGCCTTCGTGAGCGACATGACTCAGTGTAGTAGTTTATTCTCATTTAATTTCCCACAAGGACGAGTAACCTTGTGGTATGGAGGACTGTGGGGGGGGTCTGGGGAACTGCATTCTGTCTCAGTGGACATATGATCCTGGAAGAACACGCAACCTTTTCTGTTTTCTACATGTTGTCAGGGGAACGTGGGATCTGTCTGTCCTGGACCTAAAGAGAAAGCTCTTAATGTGTTGTACCTGACGACCTTCTACAAGCATCGAGTCTAGTTTACAACTCTCCTGGTTTGGTAGGAGTGTATAGGCTGAGTTGTGTTCAGTCATTCATTTTCATTTTAGCCAGCCTTTCCTTTTTCTTTTCCAGACTGTTGTACAATATGTAATTCCACCATAACTGTACAAACAAGCCTTATCTACCCTGGAGGAGACGCCCCCCCCACCAGCTACATGCAACGACAAGTCATTGAATGGACACTTCCTGAAGACGGAAGGACACTTTTCAACCGCCATCTTCGGTTCTTGTTACTGGGGGGGTCCCATGGCAAACAGAGCCAGCCTTACCTGTGACACACACACACACACGTACGTTGTGTTCTTAAACACGGTCACCACTAGGGGCAGCAGTGTTCAACACGGTCACCACTAAGGGCAGAGGTGTTCAACACGGTCACCACTAGGGGCAGAGGTGTTCAACACAGTCAACACTAGGGGCAGCATTGTGATGCTGATGTGAGTTTCACTGAAGGGCAAATGAGACGCCATCCCAGAACGGCTGCTTCTCCATCACCTGTGCCATCTTATTTAACATCTGTGTTCCTAACAGTGACAAAATGAACTGCACTTCCCCTTCTCACTATGATTATTTGAAATGTTACGCATTGTACCAAATCCTTTTTTTTTAGGTTGGGGGGGGGTGGAATACCTGTGTTATTCTAATTAGTCATGTGTTTGGATTGTTCTAATATATTGAGAGTGTCTAAATCTCAGGGCCCAGTCTCAGATATTTTAATGATTTATACTTGTATCTCTGTTTTGTCTTTTCACCTTCTTTGTCTCTTTACAGCTACAGTGACTGATGATGTGTTTAGCGCGGTTGAGTTCATCTTATCGGAAGCAATGCCCCGTCCCCCTCTCTCTCTCTCTCTCTCTCTCTCTCACACACACTCCAAAGCCTCCAACACGCATGTGGAAGGCGGTGTGGACGGTTTACACTGCCATGCCAGATGAGTTTTCTTATTTCGTCTAATACCTCTACTTGTGTGCTCATACGTCATGTAATTAATAAATATTTTGTTCAACATTGTCTCTCCTCAAAAGTCTTTCCTTGAGGCCGTGCATAAACACAAGACCTTGACCGCTGTGTCGGCTGTGGTTTTCGTCGTGCAGTTGTCTTGCGGTGACGAGCTGAACACTGTTGTGTTTAGGACTGCACCATTCACACACACTTTCCTGTAGTAGGGATGATGTGGTATGATGTAACTGCTGGCAACCAGAACACTGTTCTGGTTGCCTGTGTGTATTAGTTTGCATCCATGTGTGTTTGAGCCTAAGTGTGTGTGTGTGTATTGTGGATGGGATAGGATGGTAAAAAAAAACCACATTTTTATTTTGTGTTTTTATTGTTGACTAAATGGGACTTAACGGGAAGACGGTTGTATTGCAAAGACAGAACCGGATATGAGTTCTGGTGTTGTGTTCTACTACTACCTAAAACTCCACTTAACTAAAATAATGATGATGGCTTCAAAGTAAGTCACTGGACAGAAAAACACAGATTACACAGTTTGCAACACGTTACATCATGGTGGAAGTGGGCGACGTAGGCTGCACAACCCCAGTACTTATGCCAAAGTACACATAAAAACCTACTCCACTAAGTGAAAGCTGCTTCGCCCGTTTATATTTGAGTTTATATCCAAAGTGCGTTTTCTTGAAGTCCGCACACTGCTGTGGTCGTGTCCCCGATGCGCTTACAGAAAACAGCCTCTCTAGTCTATTGAATCCCCACTGAGGTGCAAAACGAGAAGCAACGATGGGGAGATGAAGGGGTGGACAGGAGACCTCATCAGCTGATAACCAATCAACTAATGACTAAGTGACGCTGAGAGACTGAAGACTGTTCCATTCCAGTTCAGTTCAAGGTCATGTACTTTTTTTCAAACACTTGGAAAGAAACAAATCCTAATGTACTGAAGTGACTGTCATAGTTGCGTCGGTTTGATGGCAGTTTGAGCGACTCTAGTGACCCGTCCCCAGCGGCGGCGGCGGCGGGTAAGAACACATGTATCGTCATATAGGTCTACGCCACCTCTCTAACGGGGGCCATGTCAGGGTCGGGAGGGTGTCTGGTAAATCTATGGTCAAATACAGACAAGAAAGATCTCCATTTTGCCTGTTTTGTATTCCTCTCAATGAGCTGTGCTGTGGTGACTGTACACATGGTTGGTTAAACCAAAACTTCCCCCGTTTGGATCACGGGACAGGGTTAGGGTCAGGGTTTCTAGCCAACAACCCAGTGAATGTAGAGCTAAAAAAAAAGCATTTACTCTTTTTTGTGTGGAGTTTCTGTAGCACAGTGGGCCATTGTTGTGAGTCGGGGGGGCTGTCGATGAGGTCATAGATTGTCACAAGATGTTCCCGTTTGCATACTCGATCCGCGGCTACGTTCTGTGAACACCGTCCTCATTGTGGACACTTGAAGCCTGTTTCCAAACACTTTGATAAAGTGTATTTGGGGTTCCCTATGCTTTCAACCTGGCATAAGAACAAAAGAACGTATTTCTATGAGCCTCTTTCAGCCACACGGTAAGGAGTAACCTACTGTGCGTTGTAGCAGAGCAGCATTTTTTCCTTATTTTTTTTTTAATAAATAGCTTTAGAACATACACCTTCATGCAAATAATTTCTGGAAATTGCTGTTGTTGCCTATCATCACAGGTACGACTTCCAGCTTTTGAAAGTAAAAGTCCTCTGCATTTCGTTGAATAGCATGGATGAAACCAAAGCATGGCAGGACTTTTACTTTCTAAACCCATGGAATTGTCCACTATGGCATTTTCACTGTCGTGATTCAAGGAAATGTTTGAAAAGTTTGAAAACCGATATCTATAACTTCTCCAAAATGTGAAAATTTGCTCTAAAAACTAGTGCCATGTAAGACGTTTTTAAATTACCTACTACGCGCCATACACAATTTCTCTCATGCTTAGCCTAAAGTAATTTTTTCCTCTTCCCAAAGGTGTTGAAATGAACACACAACATTAAGAGCGTACAAATACAACACATTGGACCCAAACTAATCAGCTGTTGAAGTCTTTTTTAGCCCTACGCTGTCCCAGGACATCATAACAGTTATTATCAGCCCAGGACAGTTATGTAACGTTACAATAATGTAATTGTGCTACGGCAAAATTCCACATCACAATATTGTACAGTTTTCATTTTTTTCTGGGTTTTGTTAGTTTTTCTTCATATTTTGTAGTTTGGTCAGTTCACATCTTCAGGAAGATATGCTCACTTATCATGCAAATTCAGGTAAAAAGAAAAAGTACATCTTCAAAGAGTTGTTTTTTTCAAGTTAAATTACAAATGCTAAACTAGCATTTACTTTAAATGTATATTTTCTCTCAGATAATACTTCCATGAACATGAAAAAAAGGACAAT
Source organism: Melanonus zugmayeri (assembly GCA_900302345.1). Classification (NCBI taxonomy): domain Eukaryota; kingdom Metazoa; phylum Chordata; class Actinopteri; order Gadiformes; family Melanonidae; genus Melanonus; species Melanonus zugmayeri. Next base: position 9,172 of record OMKN01012494.1, on the reverse strand, counting down.
CTGTACAAACATAAAATGACCAGACATGGTCGTGTGTAGGAGCAGCCTTTCAACCATGAAGTAGATTCATGAAGCAGATCCACAAAGTAGATCCATGGAGCAGATCCATGAAGGAGATCCATGAAGTAGATTCATGAAGCAGATTCATGAAGTAGATCCACAAAGTAGATCCATGAGCAGGTTCCACATAGTAGATTCATGAAGCAGATTCATGAAGTAGATCCACTGAAGTAGATCCATGAAGCAGATCCATGAAGTAGATCCATGAAGTAGGTCCATGAAGGAGATCCATGAAGCAGATCCATGAAGGAGATCCATGAAGTAGATCCATTAAGCAGATCCATGAAGGAGATCCATGAATGAGATCCATGAAGTAGATCCATGAAGCAGATCCATGAAGTAGATCCACAAAGTAGATCTGTGAAGTAGATATGTTGGAGTCAGAGAAAGCAGAAGTAAAGTAATCATGGGCCTGTTGATCGTTAGGAATGGACACGGTTCACCGCGGTTCACGTCCTCCATCTTAAAACCGCTCCTCTCGCCGCTCCGCGGGGGGATTGAGACCCACGTCTCAATCCCCCCGCTGTGATCTGTACATCAAAGAGACTCAAGTATTTACAGAAGAAAAACAAACTATTATACACCCAAAAATAACACAGGAAGTCAACACAAGCTGCTTTACAAAACCGATAGCAGGAAAAAAATAGTTTGTAAATTGTAAGATTGTTTTAAAATAAATAAGAGACACAAGCACACCATTTGGATTCATACGTACACAATGCACAGCGATATGTATATATATACACACACACACATATCTGCGCACACACTTATAATGTTAACACATAATGTGTTGCATGTTTAAACCGTTCCAGTATACCAACTCCAGTATTTACGCGAGCCATGTCGGAGTTTATAGATTCAAAAATACAAATGAATAGAATGTCTCTGTGACACCCACCCAAAATTACATCCTCCCAGTGTCTTCATTTTATTTTAATTATTATAATTAATATTATTATTATTATTATTATTAATATTATTATAAATATTATTTGTTATTTTTTTTGCTTAAAATATTGCTTTAAGAAACAAGTTTTGGTCTTCTTTTTTCCACACATTTTTAGTTGTAGAATCTTTCGATGGAAGCAAGTTGTCAGTGCGCTGCGTTCCCCGACGCGTCACCTGAAGAGAAGCAAACGCTCCAAGAGTCCAGCAGTCTCTCCTCTCCTCACGAGTGCAGATCACAACTCAGTCAACACCGACCCGCATCACCATTTGCTTCTCCGTGCACAAAACAACACACGAAAGACAGCTTGGTTTGTTTTCATCACATATCGCAACCGTCATCCATTCATCCTTTGACTCACTTCCGAAATTCTTGTGAAAGTTTACGTAATTTATGTTTGTTTTTGTGTGTGTGTGTATGTGCTTACATGCAATCATTTGAGTACATGCAAGGGGTCATGGGTGGTATAAAAGTTTGCATCATTGTGTGAAGGTGTGTGTGTATGCAGTGTGTGTGTGTGTGTGTGTGTGTGTGTGTGGTCAGACACAGATCTCGATGGGCGTGGTGACCAGCATGCGTCCACCCGGTGAGCTGTTCTCCCGCGGCACACGGTCATAGCTGTTGGTGGACGAGACGGAGCTGTTGGTGGAGACGGACACAAAGTGGTGGTGGCCACCACCTCCTCCTCCTCCGCCTCCTCCACCACCACCTCCGCCTCCTCCTCCGGGCTCCATCACCACACCCTTGGGCACCCCATTGCCTCCTCCTCCTCTCTCCACCGTCACCGTGGGGGAAACCGGGGAGAGGGGAGAGAGCGTCTGCTGCCTCATCCTCTCCACCAGCACCTCCTCCTCCTCCTCCCCCGATGAGGAGGTGGACGAGAGCGCACCTCCCCTCTCCCGCTCCCCGCTCCCTCCGTGACCTCCGCCCCCTTTGCCCGCCGCCACCACCACCACGTTGTTGCCATGCGCGTTGCCGTGGGCGTTGACGCGTCCGTGGCCGCCGCCGCCGCTGCTGCTGCCGTTACCGTGGCTGCTGCTGTTATTGACGTTGACGTTGTGGTGGTTGTTGTTGTGGTCGCCGTCCAGCATCCAGGAGTGGCTGAAGTAGGCGAACACCTCTTTGACGGAGCAGCGGCGTTCGTGCTCCACCGCCAGGAGCCGGCGGAACATGCGCAGCGCCTGCTCGGTGAAGCGGCGCCACTGGGACGGGACGGACGAGGAGGAAGAGGAGATGGAGATGGAGGGGATGCGGCGTCGCTGCTGCCAGCGCACAAACTCCTGGTAGAAGGAGTCGGAGGGCAGAGCCTTCTCCCAGGGGAAGTTCCCCGTCAGCATGCAGAAGAGGAGCACACCGAAGGCCCACACGTCCGTGCTGTAGTCCACGCAGAAGCCCTCGTGACGCGACATGTCACACAGCTCCGGGGCGGTGTAGGGAATGGTGCCGCTCACCTGCACAACAAACGACCCTAGAGTCATGAATCATGTATATGGATCCATCTCAGAGTCCTGCACCGGGCCTGGTACCCGGGGGTACCCGATCGGTAACCCGCAAAAACGTACAGGTAAAAAATATATTTATATAAAATGAACTAAAAGCAGGCAGGCAGCAGGCAGCAGGTGATAAATAGGGATGGGTCATGATTTTCGAATTTTTTAATAGTCATTTGAGTGTAAACATTTTAATATTTAATGCAAATATTAGTTTGAAATCCTGCCGTGCCAGGATTTATTTTATTTTGAAAGCCTCCCTACACAAATTCACATCCCGCCCCCAAAAAGTGAGGTTGTCACATGGCTAGCTAGCTGCTCAAAATGGATGACATTAAGGCAAAAATAACCAGTGGAGAATACCGAATTGTGGACAAGAAGGCTAAGTCAGACGTTTGGGGGGAAGTTTGGTGTGATCATAGACTGTGAGAATAACATTGTCAGTGGCTTTGCTGCTTGTAAAAAGTGCCAAAAATTATTAGCTTATGATAGCCGCAAGCTAAGGCATGTATCCATGTACTGTATAACGTTTAAGATGATGGTATACAGTGTCTCTTGATTTCGATGTCCAAATATGACTATTGCTACTTACAGTCATGAGGTCCTAAATGACATGTAAATAGTAATAGTCATATTATCCTCCAAAGCGACTACTATTACGATTACGAGCGCCTCTCGCTCAAGGCCGCCTACAGGGACAGGCTGCAGACATCGGGATCGAACCCAGTGCCTTTCAGCTGGGAGTCAAACCCCCTAGACACCCAACATCTAGGCAAGGCAAGTGTATTTATATAGCACATATTTCATAGAACAACGGCAATTCAAAGTGCTTTACACAGAGCGTAAAAATACAGAACAAGGAGAATAGTGTATATAAATAATAAAAATAAGATATAAAAAGTCAAAGAGTAAATAAAAGTGCTTAGTTATAGATACTGCAGAACATGAAGGTTTTAGGCCTAGTATTGAATATATTTTGAATATATTTAGAGCATTTAGCCTGATACGCTATGTAGAGTTAGCCTGATACATTATGTAGGGTTAGCCTGATACGCTATGTAGGGTTAGCCTGTTACGCTACGTTAGGGTAGGGTTTTAAGCCTAGTTTTGAATATATTTAGAGTTTGGGCCTGTTTGAGTTTATTCCAGATGCACGAGGCAGAGTGACTGAAAGCTGCCTGACTGGTCCCAGTGTTTAATAGACTGGTCTCAGTGTTTAATAGACTGGTCCCAGTGTTTAATAGACTGGTCTCAGTTTTTAATAGACTGGTCTCAGTGTTTAATAGACTGGTCCCAGAGTGTTTAATAGACTGGTCCCAGAGTATTTAATAGACTGGTCCCAGAGTGTTTAATAGACTGGTCCTAGAGTATTTAATAGACTGGTCCCAGAGTGTTTATAGACTGGTCCCAGAGTGTTTAATAGCACTAGATTTATAGACAATTAGGAGTATTTTGTATTCAATTCTCTGACAGACTGGTAGCCAGTGTAGAGATCTGAGAATTGGTGTAATGTGTTGCAGCAGCGTTTTGGACGAGCTGCAATTTGCAAACAGCCCCTTTAGATGTCAAAAGGCCGTTACAATAATCAAGCCTACGCAAAATAAATGCAAGGTCTTGTTTAGACATGAAACCTCTAATTCTCTCCTAAAACTCTAATGTTTTTCAGGTGATAGTAGGCTTATTGAGTTTAAGTGGCTGTTGAAGTTTAGATCAGAGTCTAGAATTACACCAAGATTTCTGACCTGGTTTTTAGTCTGAAGAGAGAGAGAATCAAGGTGGGCACTGACTTTCGATCTTTTGTCGTGTGCACCGAAGACAATTATCTCCGTTTTTTTTTTCCAGCTTTGTTTAGCTGGAGAAAATTATGTCTCATCCAGCGGTTTATCTGTTCAATGCATTGATGGAGATTGTCGATGGGACTATAGTCATTTGGGGAGAGGGCTATGTAAATTTGAGTGTCATCCGCATAGTTGTGGTAAGCAATTTTATAGTTTTTTTAAGATGTGTCCTAATGGGAGCATGTGGAGATGGAATAAAAGAGGGCCCAGGATTGATCCTTTGGGAACTCCACGTCATTTTAATTTGATCAGATACAAAATTGCCAATGGAGACATAATAGTTTCTGTCTGGTAGGATCTAAACCAATTTAAGACAATTTAAGTGCCTGAAAGTCCAACCCAATTTTCTACTCTGTCTATTAAAATCTACTGTCAAATCTACTGTATAATATGGACTATATGTGAGATGGGAAAGAACTAACAGCCCTAAATATAAGAGACATCACTGACGCTGCGAGGGATCATTCAATGTGGGAAGCCATGACCGTCAAAGCGTGCAACGTGCAAGGCACCTGAAGAAGAAGAAGATGTGAGATGGAACAGGGTTTGTTGAAAGCTGACTTTCAGGTTTCAATAGACTCAACAGACTCACAACGTCAAAAAGAGATGAGTGTCATTGGGAAATAGATATCTGCCTAAGGGTTAGCCTGATACGCTATGTAGGGTTAGCCTGATACGCTATGTAGGGTTAGCCTGATACGCTATGTAGGGTTAGCCTGATACGCTATGTAGGGTTAGCCTGATACGCTATGTAGGGTTAGGCTGATATGCAGTATTATTTTGTTGGGGGTGGGGGGGTAGCGCGAGTGTTGTTTTGTTGCTCGAGGTTTTCCAACGCGCCCTGCGCAAAAGTTGGGAGCCTGAGCGCGCCGTTCCATGAAAAACAATGAAAAGCTGCAGGAAAAGCCTCGTCGACAAAAAGCTTCAGATGATGGTGTTAAAAGCAAGTCTAATGATAACATTGTGAAAATGTGTATTCCAATGTAGGACTAACTTGGCATTAAAAAACAGACAAACACAAACGCCCCCCAAGAACACTTGGGGGGCTCAACCCCTGTTGAGAAACACTAGGTTAGTCTGATACGCTATGTAGGGTTAGCGCTATATAGGGTTAGCTTGATACACTATGTAGGGTTAGCGAGCAACTTGCTAAACCAGTCCCATCGCTTCGGGATTGGTTTAGGTTTAAGCAACCTGGCTCAGATGGAAGAAATTATAGAAGTATAAAGTGAAGCGAGTCTCAGATCCGTGAGAACTGGCCCACCTACCCGCTTGACAGGGGAGCCGGCCCGGCGCGTCATGCCGAAGTCGGAAAGCTTGACCTTGCGGCACTCCCGGTCGAAGATGAGGACGTTCTCAGGTTTGATGTCCCGGTGGACCAGCTTCTTACAGTGCAGGTAGTCCAGCGCAATGGCGACTTGGTGAACACAACGCTTAGCCACCACCTCAGGGAGACCCACCTGGGGGAGGGAAAGAGGGAGAGAGAGCGAGAGAGAGAGAGGGAGGGAGAGACCGAGAGACATCAGATATAAGCAGATGAGATGACACACTCGTGGGAGGACGATAGGAACTTCATATCCCAAGTCGGTCGGCTAGTGCAATGGTTCACATCGCTGCACTTTTTACCTTATTGGCCAAAGTATATTTTATAATATTTAATCATAATAATAATAACACAGTATTTGCCAAACCAAATTTGATAAATATGAAGTAAAATTACTAGTAGACAGGAGAGGGAAGGACACCCTAAATGATGTGTGATGTGGCCCGCAGCACAATTGTATCCGGCCCGCGAGATGATTTAGATTTTCCATTTATATTGGCCCGTTTCCATATTGCCCACAACACGCTGCACTACAATACGTGACGTAACCCTACGCACCTTCACTATACGTGACGTAACCCTACGCACCTTCACTATACGTGACGTAACACTACGCACCTTCACTATACGTAACCCTACGCACCTTCACTATACGTGACGCAACCCTACGCACCTTCACTATACGTGACGTAACCCTACGGACCTTCACTATACGTAACCCTACGCACCTTCACTATACGTGACGTAACCCTACGCACCTTCACTATACGTGACGTAACCCTACGCACCTTCACTATACGTGACGTAACCCTACGCACCTTCACTATACGTGACGTAACCCTACGCACCTTCACTATACGCGATGGTCTGTTGGTTTGAATCCTTTTATCAGTGCCTGACACCACATGTCATAAAGACGACAGCCTTTTAATATCCATATGTTTGGGACAACATGTCTATGTGAGCAGGCTTTCTCTGTGATGAACATTAACAAGTCCAAACTGGGTAATCGGCACACAGACATCTAGATGATGGGGCCCAGAAACTGGTCCCCAATATTGACAGGCTGGTAAAAGCCAAAAGGTGTCAGGTGTCGACCACCAAGTGAAAATGTATTTATTTTGCCTTCTTCATTTCACATATATTGCAGCCATTAGGCTCACTGGTAGAACCACTGACTCTCCTTCCTCTCTCTCTCCTCCCCTCCCCCTCTCTCCTCCCCTCCTCTCTCCCTCTATTCTCCCCTCCTCTCTCTCCTCCTCTCCCCTCATCTC
>OMKN01012477.1:24819-38702 GCA_900302345.1 Melanonus zugmayeri | reverse complement strand
TATACACAGCCTCACACACACACACGCACACACACACGCACGCATGCACGCGCGCACGCACACACACACACACACACACAAACCCTTAATGAAATTCCAATTAACTTGGGCTGGTCTATCAGGACTCGGCTACACTGAGAGCCATGTGGTACAAACATTGAAAGTCTGCCATCTGGTTGCCATGATGTCTTACCACTGCAAATGTTGCCAGCAAATTAAAGGACATCAACATATTTGCACATTTATATATATATATATATATATATTTATATATATATATATATATTTATATTTATGAAAATGTAATCCTACCAATTTAGTACATAGAATTTCCAGTGTATAATGTTATTATAAGTTTTTTTTTTGTCTCTATTACAGGTCGGTTGCATGTGTAACTATAATAGATTAAATAGATAAAATATCAAATGTTTGTAATAATTGAGCACTGCTATGAATGTATATACTTTTTTTTTTAATTACAAAATTGTGCACACTATATATATTTTGTAATTTTTTAATGAACTTACCCTATTATAACTCACTCAAATTCTCCATCACCCACCAAGGATGTCCCATGTCATTTCCCATGGCAGCGGTCCCTTCAGTAAAACACTGATAATCTGAGATTAGCCTGAGGCAACATAAGTGTAAGTGTGGCCCATAACCTGAGGGCTTTCAAAAGCTGTCTTCACCAAAGTGGATTATGGATTAAACAATATGGGACAAGATGTTATACAGCTTACATGATTATTTGACTAGTGTCATTTTCAATGAAAGCAGGCCTGAATACAGGTAATAAGTGTGCACCTTATAGATTTACAGTGAGCCTTCACCAACACCAGGGTGCTTTATCAGTGTTGGGTTTTGTAGTAATAACTCACAGTATGTGGTATGCATTAGTGTTCTGTGTGTTCTGGGGACCACATGTGAAATAAATAATTGATTGACCTACTGATCCGAAAAAATGGAAAAGACAGAATAAATTGTCTGTCTGTCCTTTCCATCTGCTTCGAGGCGAGAAATGAGTCCGGTTTCACCAGCACCACCATCTCAATTTACAAAAATATTATTAAAATGTTTAATTTAGTAAACACATAGTAAATTCTATTATACTATGTGTTGTTTTAATAAAATCCTTAAATGCTATTTAAGTAACTTTACTGGTTATGAATGTTTAATCATTATCGGAGGCCTTGGATAATGCAAGCCCTCACTATTGGGTCATGGACACAAGCTGATGCTGTCTGCTCATTTTGGGATTGACTGGTTAGCTGTGCAATTAGGCATATAATCCCATCTACCATTTGGTTCATTGATTACAGATTGGTGTAGTTGGCCAGCTGCTGCTTGTCTTGTCTGCGGGCCCTGTCTCAGACACGACCAGGGCTCTGCCATATCGCCCTGCCTCGTTTCCAATCCCACTCGTGATTGGCTTGTCTAAGCCACAGTACCTTCCTCCGTCCAGAGCCATATGGCACGCCACAGGAGAGACCCGTCTGCTCCGATGGTGTCAAATATCACGTTAAACCCAGATAACACCCCAAAAGCTCCGTATGGGGGAAGTAGAGATTATGGCAGGAAATGCCTGCTAAGACTGCCAAGAGAGAAAGTGTAGGAAGAAAAGTGGAAAATGAATGAATTAATGTGGACTCTCTTAATACGTATTCCCAAAAAAGTTGCGAAAACATTACACAGTACAACCATCAAAGTGGAGTAACGGATGCAGTTTTGCACATTTTTGTGATTTTAATGACAGAATGAAGCAAGAATGTCAACCAATTCAATTAATTTACCTCAAATAAAGTAATAAAAGTAATTCAGGTGACACATTAAAAGGAAAATGTTAGTGTTAAAAACAAGCCGACAGTTCTGTGGTGTTCAATGCCTCATGCCTCATCAAACATTTTTGACGAGGGGAAAGTAGCCTTAGTAGGATACTATTTTTTTTAAACACTACCACTTGTTTTCTCTTACAACTCTATTGTCTCCAAAGCCTTGAGTGACATTTATTAATCATTCACACAACCATCCCTGCCCACCCCACCCCCATACAACCAGTCAGCCAACTTGCAGGCCCTGGTCTGGCAGCTGGTGAGATGAGGCTGGTGGTCTAATTAGGTCACGTAAGGTGAATGTAATTTCATGCCTATTTGAACTTTCTTCGCCTCTAATTGAACTGATTAGAAATGCCTAATTGGCTCCAGAGCCTCGTCGCTGTGGGCTGAATTTGGTCTCACTAGATGAGTCTGATACTAGGGCAAGGTCAAAACAACAGGTTCAGTCCCACCCGTTAAAAGTGCTCCACAACCCTGGACGAGTTAAGGAACAAAGTTGATGTTTGTTGAAGCTTTAGCCGTAGTCTGTTATACCCGTCATGACCATGACCACCAACCATTTAGACAGTTACAAAATAGAACCAAGGCACATTGTGTTTTGAATAAATATAACTTTAATCTGAGAAAAAAAAACTATTTTACATTGTGCAACTTTACATCATTTAAATATGTGCTTTGAAAACACACTTTTTTGTTCAAAAAAATCTCACTTGATCTAAACTGACTTGATTGTTAAAGACATGTCGTCACTTCTTTGACAAATATATGTCCGACTTGTGTAAGCATACATTTTCTGTAGTAAACCAATAAATATGTTTGGCAAGAAATAAACTTTAAAGTAGCCTACAGTTTCCACTCACTATTGGTATTACATGTAGTGCTGGTGATAACTGAGTGGTGGATGAATCAATATCACCCATATTTACCCACAAATTGCTATGGCACAATAAGCTGTAGGATGTCCTCTAGTTAAACAAGAGGACGGTAGGATAAACCAAAAAAATATATTACTTTATGAAGTGCAAAACCATGAATGTGAAGCTGGGTTTACCACGTAGCACTACCACCCTTCATAGGACCCATCAATAATATCCTTCATTCTCTCTCAACGATCTGCATTTATACGTAATTTAGCTGAAACATACCCCTAGCTTACTGGCATGCTTACACACACACACACTTAGACATGCACACGCACACACACACACACACACTCAAGAAAAATGTGGTTCAAAATTGTGAATGGTTTGCAAATTATGTTGAGCTAAACATAAAAGAGTGCATCTTTTTTGGAACAAATTGAATCAACAATAAAACATTCAGCAAAGCACATTCACTGAAACTATTTCAATCTAATGTATATGTGAATATGACAATAAAAGCTAAGAACGTATATGTAATTTTTAAAATAAAATGTAAAACAATTATTATCACAACTATATAGGTGTTGCAATAAAAAAGAAAACATTGTCACAATAAGGAGTGGTACTGTATAAATAATATCTAATACAATTATTAAGAACAGATTTTGAACTGAAAGAAACCTAAAAATGTAGCCTAATAATGTAGACCATGATGTAGAAAAAGATGAAGTGATTCAAATTTTCCACAACACAGACAAACATTCACATGTGATTGGTGGTTTGTGAACTAAGACTTTGCAAAACCATCTTGTATTTCTGCATGTGAATAGCTCTCGTTTACGTGACACTAATAAACCGGAGAAGTTACTGGTCTGCCATCTGCTAGTTGTGTGACATAGGTGGCATTGCAACTACAGCCATGACATGTTCACCATAATACTTTCACTCTAACTTTCAATGCATTACTTCTCAATCACTTTGCCGCCGCGCGGTTTTGACGACGAGTGGTGTTGAATCACGTCGAGAATCAGGCCGAAAAACCTACGAGAGCTCTGAACAGGGCGCTGCTTTGTGTCATCATGTTTTGTCGAGTCTCACAGCTCCTCGCTTTCCAGCTTGGACTCCGGAGGGGAGCTGGCGTACAGGATGGGCCCGCTCTCAGATGAAGGGAAAACTGACTTGATGTCTAGCCCCTGGCCCGTCAGGGCGGCGTAGCGGGACCCTGTACGAGCCACCTTCTGCATGGGCGTGGGGATACTCTGGTGCCATTGGGCTGCAGACAACAGAGTGGACAACATGTTGAATTAGTAGTTCAGATGTTAGCAAACAACAAAATGATATCAACCATTGCCCGTGTGCAAAAGGTTTTTAGAATTGATTAGTCTTGCCAAAAGCTCTTAACATCATATGTTAAGTTATTTTGGACATCATATATGTTGTTTGTTATTTAAAATTCTTAATTATATCAAAAAGTAATATTTACCCCATATGTTTTTTTTTATGTTCATGTTTCTACAGACCTTTTGCATTTGAGGTTGTGTCAATAGATTTATGTTTACCATAAATGTCTAGTCTGGAGGTGCATGACACTATGCCAGCCTCATTTTTAGCCGAGACCGTGTACCAGCCAGCATCCTCTTTCCTGGTTGGCTGGATTAGCAGACACACGTACCCAGTGGCATCTTGATGCATGCTGGATGGTTCGTTTTTAAAAAAAGGAAATGATCACATTAACTGTGAGTCATTATAATCACTTTTTTCCTCAAAAGCGTTTTGAGATTGTATTTACAACAGCAGCAACAGAAGACGGATTAATGTCCCAACTTTGCATCTACTTACCTGAATCTGTCCTTAGTTCTAGGAATGGTGTCATTGTCCTTCTTCCAGAAGATGGCAGGAGGCGGCATGCCCAACACGCGGCACTCCAACCTAGCCGGGTTTCCCTCTGGGATCCCAGTGTTCTGCAGCTTCTCCACAAAATGGGGAGACTGCTTCACCTCCTTCTCTATGGGGACATGACGTACGTTACACTCGTGTCTTTTCAAAAGAGGTGGCAACCAAGTCAGTTTACGTGAGGTGAACTCTAGTCAAAGTCAAGTCACAATTTTGTGTACTTAAGACTTAGTAGATGTAGGAAAATAACCTGTGTGTGTGAATGGACTTGAGTTCTGGTGACTTGAATCTTTCATAGGTTGAATGGGGTTGAGCCATGATTGTATCTACAGAATTGAAGTGTGCCTGTGTGTGAATATATTTTGATATCAAAAGATCTTGACACAGCACCTGATAATTGCGACCACTCGACATGGTGCCAATGGGGCTTTAGACTTGGGACATGGGCAAAGCTGATTTAGTCACACCTTTGGAAGCAGCACTGTTCTTCACTATATGATACAAGGACCTTTTACTTTCAACTGCTGTAAAAACCTAGGTAGTGGTAATCATACAAAATACTTGCGGTAGCAATTACCTAACACCTTCAGATCTAGGCAAAAGGAGCTTTGTCCGGCTTTGTTGCTTGCAATGCAGGTGTATACACCAGCGTGGTTTTGCACCACAGGGTCAATGACCAGCGAATGGACACCATTCTCCCGCACCAACATCCTGTGGAATATATCTGGGTAGATCGGCTTCCCGTTGACTAACCACATCAGCTCTGGATTGGGCAGGCCGCTCACCTGTGAAGCAGAACAGGTTGAAGCTGATGAAGCACTTCCTCAAAGCTAAAAGCTAACCCTCAAACCTTTTGGGTCCAACAGTACAGAGTTCGGTACCTACCTTACAGTCTAGTCTACAGAGTTTTCCTTCGTGGACTACCATGTCCCCTGGAGCCTGGAGGAAGTGAGGTCGAAAGAAGCGTTCCTGGGTTTGCTCACCCTCCTCAACTTCCTGTATGCGGGCTCGCACCCTATTACCCAACGAGTAAACAGATTGTCAGGACACATCACGTCAATGTTGGGTTAAAGGATTGCTGTATGGAAATCTGAATTGGGGACCTTTTTGAAATGTTTTACCACTGTATATATTGGTCCAAATAGCCTTGCTAAAGAAGGACTCATCTTACCTTTGAAGATCACACTGCACACTCAAGGCCTGCTCACCTCTGAGAGTGAATGGGTGTCGTTCTATTTCGGGAAGCACCCGTTTGGACAATCAAATGGCCCGAGCAGCTGATTCGACCCTGGTGTGGGAAAGGGACGAAGAAGAATCGGTCAGTGTACACCACAACACATGTGTTGTAAGCGAACACACAGGTTGTGTACGATGCAGTAAGCTAACCGACGAATTCAGTACGAAGCGGTACCTGGGGATTAGCTGCCATTACGGTGTAGTTTCCATCGTCGTCGTTGGTAGTGCAGTCGATGTGCAAGGCACAGGTTCCATCGCCCTCTCTTATCTTCTTATAGTGGTCATTCTTTTTCAAGATCTGCTTTCCATCTTTGAACCAGTACACCTGAAGATGAGAAGATACTGATAACTACAGTATTTTACATAATTATTGATATATGTATTTTTGACTGGTGAATCTAGATGGATAAGCATCTAGATTCACAGAAGGTTGTAGAACTTAGATGTTTATCTTGATTCAAACCCTTTGTGTAATCAGTTCCCATGGAGAAACAGGGTCTTGTCACAGAACGTAGTCCTCCTACCTTCGGTATGGGGATCCCCACTAGTTTACAGGAAAAGGTGACGGGCACGCCCTCCACGGCTCGGAAGTTCTTGAGCTTCTTGTCGAATATGGGGGCGATGCACCGGCCGGTGGGAACCTCATCATGGTGCACCTCGTCGTCCGACTCCTCCACCGGGGTGCGCTCCAGGCGGAACTCAATCTCACTCATCAGCCTCTGCTCAAAGTTGGACACTTTGTACTCCTGGAGCGAGAGGGGGGTGTAAAACAGCACTATGTAAAGAATACGTTGGTTCAACTCTGCGCAACTCTGCGGAAAAGATGGTCATCTTTCTACTTTCGTTATGTTTTTATTAATGTCCTGAGATGAGGACTAAGTGCCTAACAATAATTGTATTTCATGGTAATATAATAAGAAAACTGAAGAAAACAATACAGATAATGACACAAATTACAATCATGCTTAAAACATATTTGACAAAATGAGAAAACCGAAGGTAGTTGTGATTTTTAAAAAGCACACAGTGTCATGCTGTGATATTCTTCCAACAGTATTTATCCTCAATGGTGAAATTGAGGGTGAAACAGAAAACAGCAGAAGAACCTTTACTTTAGAGCTTAGCCCAAAGTATAGTTTATATTAGTATTAGACAAACAATACATCATATAGCTAATTCCTCTTATTAAAAATGAGCTGGGAAGAGCAAGGGAAAATGTTCACAACAAATTAAACTCACTGGTACAACTGGCTACTGTGGTCAGGCTAAATCTATCATAGTCTATGATGGTCTGCTACTTCTGGCTCCGTGCTTTCTGTGCACTGGCTCACACATCCCTAATAAAACTACCACCTCTATATATGGACTGTGTTCGAAAGAGCAGTAGATGCATACTTACCTTGTAACCTTCAAAAACGTGATATGTTGTAATGTTTTCTCATAGTTGACCTCTTGGATTTGGGAGGTGTTACTTGATTGTTTGAGAGGTTAATGATGCCATCAAAAAACATTGTCAATTGTGGACCCATGAAGACCTTTTGAGACTAACTGATAAAACTGCCTATAAGACTGAATGCTACATTGAAGCTACATTGTGCATTATTTTCATAATAAAGAGCATCTCTTCATATCTGAAAAGTTAGATTGGTTTGGATTATTCGTGCATGTGATAGATTAGTTGAGGAAAGCTTCTATGCTTGATTAGAGCTATGCATTAATCATGGTGAATAGATATAGGTATACGAGAGTATTCCAACTATTTATAATGGGCCTCATTCTAAATTCGTTTGAACTTATAATAGGTCAGTACAAAGCATTGCTTTGGACAGAAGAAGGTCCATGTACCTCATCATAGTTAAAGACAGTAGCAGGAATGTTTGGTCCAAGGGGTCTGCTGGCTGTTTTCCCCTCATAATTCGGCTTCTATGGGATGACATGGATGAATGATAAACGCCAACATAGATGCGTACACAATGTGAACGAATGAAACAAACACACAAGCAGACTACCACATTATACTACGCACCCGTGATAATGTGTTATTTCACCATCCTGTTACATAGACACATGGATGAATGAATGGATGAACAAATGGAAACAGCATGTAACAACAGTTACATGGAAAAGACGAGATGATGAATGAATATGGTAAACGGATGACTGCGAAAGGAACAGTGACTTGTAGAGTTTGGATGGAGAGAGTTTGATGCTGGCTCTGAGGCTTGTATTATGCCAATCTGAGGCTCAATTTGAGTGACACCAATGTTGTATCATAAAAAAAATCCTGAAAAATCTGAATTCAGTCAGTGATATTTCAGAGTTTCAGAGTCACCATTGCATCAACCAATAAATCATTCATTCATGTGCATATTCAGATGAGCCAGACCGCACTCGGGTAGGAAAAATGCTTCTTTCAAAGTGCTGAGATGCGGACTACCTAGTACCTGTTGAAATCCAAAGTGTGAAGCATCATCGTTGAAACGGAGCCTCTTCTCGATGTCGTTGAGGATAACTTCTTTGCTAATTCTGATGTCTTCAGATGATGGCATACGAGATTTGGGTAACCTCTTCAACTGCCTGCATCAACATTGAGTAACTGAGTTAACAATCACCTCAGACGTGTGCACCAGCGGTTTCAAGTTATCATGTCATTCTGTGGTGTGCATATCATACCATGACAAGTTCAACCTATTTGTGATATCACTGTCTGTTTTGAAAGCAAATCTCCAGCTGCTATGCAAGTGGTACTGAACAATGGAACTGACTAAGTCTGACATCCCAGTCCAAGCATTCATATCTTTTTATAGATCACATACTTAAAATGCAGATCCGCATCAGCCCAGAAAAAAACCTTACCCTGCCGGAGCACCCTTCGGCAAACCCATGGAGTTGGTGGCTTGTGCAAGGTGCAGTGATGGCAGGACAGAGCTCAGGAACGCCACTGGGTTCTGGATGGGGCTTGGGGTGGAGCTGCTGGAGGCGGGAGAGGAGGCCTGCGGTGGTGACTGAGCTCGCCCTGCAAATACGGAGTTAAGGAACGGGGCAGAAATGAGGGTAGGGGAGGACATCATGGATAGCGGGCTGGTGGGCGACTGGAGCACGCGGGTAGGGAACACTCGTGGCGGCGGGGAAAATGGCGGGATGGTCGGGGAGCTGGCCGTGGAGGAGTTGAGCTCGGCCGCCAGCTCGTTGAGCAAGGGGACCGGGGACTCGGTCGGGGACGGACTCCTTACCGGGGAGAGAGGCTGGGCAGAGATGAACTCCTTGGGCCTGGCGTAGTTGAAACTCTGCGAGGTGGCTGCTAAGTTCATGAGAGAAGCGTGGGTGCTTCTCAGCATGGGAGTGGGGGACGTTATCTCTGGCAAGGACGAGAGGGTGCTCCGAGAGGTGTCTACGGGAGTCGCGTGGAACTGAGGTGTGGGAGGAGAGCCGAACTGGCTTGGGGGCATGGACTTAGACAGGGCAGCGAGGGACAGGTTGAGGTGGGAGGCGTGGATGGTGTTCATTGGAGTTACGGGCACAGGAGGAGAGCTGTAAAGGGACGTTGGAGTCGTGTTCAACTGCGGGGCCGGCGGTGGGGGCCTTACCGACGGAGCCATCTTAAGCTGAGGAGGAGTGGGACGGCTGGTCGCAGGAGCAGGAATGGTGTTCAACTGGGGTGCTGGGGTGGTTTGAAGAATTGGCGCTTGACTGGAAGTCAGAGATGGCATTGCAGGAGCCATAGTGAAGGACGACACAGGGGTGTGGGACTGTGTGGTTACGGCGGTGTTTGGGTAAAGCTGGAAATGCTGCTGAATTGGTTCACGTTGCAACCTGGGTGACCAAACCACAGACCCTGATGGGGAGGATTGGGGTTGGGTCAGGGCCTGGCTTTGAGGTGCTGGCTGGGATTGGGTCAGGGACTGGGTGTGAGGTGGTGGCTGATATTGGAACTGGCTTTGAGGCTGCGATTGGGTCAGGGACTGGGAGTAAGGTGCTGGCTGAGATTGGGTCAGGGACTGGGAGTGAGGTGCTGGCTGGGATTGGGTCAGGGACTGGGAGTGAGGTGCTGGCTGGGATTGGGTCAGGGACTGGGTGGAAGGTGTTGGCTGGGATTGGGTCAGGGACTGGGAGTGAGGTGCTGGCTGAGATTGGATCAGGGACTGGGTGTGAGGTGCTGGCTGGGATTGGGTCAGGGACTGGGTGTGAGGTGGTGGCTGATATTGGGACTGGCTTTGGGTCAGGGACTGGGCTTGAGGTGGTGGCTGATATTGAGACTGGCTCTGAGGAAGGGCTTGGGTCCACGGTGGAGATTGGGGTCGAGCTTTGGTGTGTGAATGGGAATCACCATCCTGCTGCTGTTCCAGGAGGACCTGGTTGTGTAAGAGCTGGAGTTGAGCTGGGTCCCTGACAATCAATGACGAATGAAGAAGGGAAATTATTAGTGACCTTAAATATTAAGATGTGCTGTCTAGTAAATATTTAAAGGTCTCCATGCACTCACTTTATAAGCTACAGTAAATACCAGATGAAAAAAAAAGATTGATAGTCAGCCCATGTATGGTCTACCAGCAAGCAGCTCCCAAATCAAAATACCTTCCATGCTCAACATTATCACACTTTTACAGTCTAAAAAGGCCTTGTCTGATTATAGCTCAATATAATGTGTTATCATTTTAAATTCCATCAAGGCACATAAGTAAGGGTAACTCTGCTTTACAACCCAAAAAACACCATAGCAACGTTGTATTACAGCATCACATCCCCACTAATATCTGAAACATAATCCAAATCGTCACCCAGGCATAAAATCACAAATGACTTACAAATAGAAAATGCCATCCTTTGTTTTTGAAAGTGGGAAAGTCCACATGGTTGTGTCCAGGGTGTCTGCGCTAGTGAACTGCGTCTGTTATGAAGCTGCATGAAGAAGAGCTCTAGGAGGAGGAGCCCACTCAGAGACACATCCCATGGGATTTAAAATGACTCAATAAGAGCCAAGGGATGTGTATGTGATTACATATGTGATTATTATTATTAATATTAGGTTTTGTATTTTGTTTTCTTTAACACCCTGCTGAACCAGATTATTGGGTTTGCTTCGGGAAGTAACCAAGGTTACCAGGTTCAACATTTTACTGCAATGCTTGATATGAGTATGAATGCTGTACTTACAGTTTGGGTTTAGTCAGCACAGGTGGTGGTCCTTTATTAGCTGTCAGACTTGCATCTTCATAAGGCCAACCAGACGTGTCATATTGTTCTTCCTCCTCTTCTTCGGGCAGTCTGAAGTGAACGCGGAGGCCGGTTTTAGCACTGGACCGCGGTTCCCTGTGGTTCGTCAGAGCGCTCGTTTTCAGACACGAGTTAGCTGGGGGGTCAGGGAGCGGCACCACAGCGGAAGTCACCCTGACCTTAGGGGTCTCGGAGGTGGCCAGGTCGGGCAAGGTGGGCCGATACTTGGGTGTTTCCTGCTCGTCTTTGAGGCTGGAGGTCTGAGGCTCTGTGGCCACAGCCAATGAACCGCTGAAGGGCTTCAGGTAGAATGGAGTACCGTTGTCGACACTATGGGTGTCGGGTGCAATTTCACTGGATCCCGATTGGTCCAGGCGCTGGGAGTTCAGGTATTGGGGGTCTAAACGAGGAGTGCTGGTGTAGCTAAACCTCTCGCGGGAGCTGCCACCCAAGGCCTGTGGGTCGAGGCTGGGGAGGCTGGCACTCAGGGGGTCAGGACGCAACATGCTGGAGCTGTGGGGGTCCAGGCGTAGGGTGCTGGAGCTCAGGGGGTCCAACCGTAGGGAGCTGGAGCCAAGCGGGTCCAACCGTAGGGAGCTGGAGCTGAGTGGATCCATGCGGACAGTGCTGGAGCTCAGGGGGTCCAACCGTAGGGAGCTGGAGCTGAGCGAGTCCAAGCGGAGGGTACTGGAGCTGAGCGGGTCCAGGCGTATGGAGCTGGAGCTGAGCGGATCCATGTGGATGGTGTTGGAGCTCAGGGGGTCCAACCATAGGGAGCTGGAGCTAAGCGGGTCAAGGCGTATGGAGCTGGAGTGGGGCTTGATGCTGGTGGTCACGGTCACCTCAGGCTGATGCTTTACAGCAGGAGCTGTGACTTCTGATAGGAAAGATTCCTGGACTTGGCCAGACTCCACCACTGCATTGCTTAGTGTATTCGCATTGCTACTGCCTCGGCCGTTGCCTGACGAGAATATGACAGAAAGACATCGTTTGCTAAACATACTGTA
This sequence comes from Melanonus zugmayeri, assembly GCA_900302345.1. Lineage (NCBI taxonomy): Eukaryota > Metazoa > Chordata > Actinopteri > Gadiformes > Melanonidae > Melanonus > Melanonus zugmayeri. The sequence goes on along the minus strand of OMKN01012477.1, from coordinate 26,654 downwards.
CTGCCTGGTTGAAGGGTAAACAGTTTGTCGTAGATTAATAGTGACACACAGAAATGTTACCTTTGACCCGTAGTGCCCCAAAACTAGACACAGTCCCGTACTTGTTGCTTGCCGTACAAGTAAACATCCCAGAGTCTTCAGGGAATACCTCAGCAATGACCAAAGTGCAGATTTCCTCTATAGGATACAAGTTGAGGTGACAAACTTTTGATTGAATTCCTTTCAATTCACATTACAGCATTGAGAGAATTGTCACAAACTTGAAAAGCAAATGAGATGCACATTTTCAGTTCATAAGATATAGATCAGTGCAGTTGTTTTCAATCTTCTAATGGGGATGTGGGGGGGGGGTGAATTTTTTGATGGATTATATTAATAGGCTGTTTGTCCGAGGTTGAGAGACTACCTTATATGGTCCAGATTTGGGGAAGTGTGGACCTGGCTTATGCTCAGAAGGGGAGCAGAAAGCGTCTGCCCTGGGTCTGTAAACACTTCAGTAATATGTGCTCAGGAGAGGAGCAGAAGCGTGTGCCCTGGGTCTGTAAACACTTCAGTAATGTGTGCTCAGCAGCATAAGCAGCAGCAGAGCCACTTTGAGCTTTCAGTCTTCTCTCGTTATATATATATTTTTTTGTGAAAGCAAAATGCATATATACCTGATTCAGAGGGGGATCTGGGCTCTGGAAATAAACAAAAGATCATTAAAAAATAACGTGATACTACACATTTGTATGTATGTATACTAATAAACACATTTTTAGTTAAAGCTTGATTTTGAATAGTTTGTAAGGTTGGTTTATAGTGTAATTTGAGAAATGCATTTGAATTTGTACTTCTTCAATAGGAAATAAAACAATTACAATTAGAAGCAGTTTAATGAATTATTACAATTCATTAAAATAAAGCCTTATCTTCAAATGGTACAAGTTTGTTCAGGGTGAACTCTAGTTGTTCAACCTCCTATACAACCTTAGAAACAGAAATTAATCCTAAGTGTAATGTCCATTGAGCTTAACATTATTGTTTCCTTATTATTAGCAGTCTCACATTTTACAACACAACATAACACAATAATACTTATATGACAACAATATCAAACAGCATGCAGAACAGAAGTAACACCTACTTTTCTGGAGTATTCTGAAATCAGGGGAGTCCTCTATGACTGTTCCCTCTCTGTACCACTCCACCCTGGGTGAAGGGACGCCTTTCACACGGCACTCTAGCACCACCAGCTGGCCCTCCAGCGCCAGGACCTCCGGGAGGCTCTGTTGGGACAACATGGGTGTAACCTCAGTGGCCAGAACTACATTTAAGTGGGAAAAAACACAACTCTAAAATACAGTACTTTCAAAATAATAGTACCTCGTTTGTAACATTCTATTATGTATTTAGTATCTATTCATTCATTATCATGATCCCATATATTAAAAGTACTGAAAGCTGAAAATTATTTTTTTACAGTACTGTGTAAATGTACTCACTTTTCACACCCAATGGTAGTCAACAAACAAGCACACACATACATCGACACAAACTCAAATAGTTTTCAAGAGGGCAAACGCCTAATGTAGCCTAGAGACGCACCTTGGTGAACACAGGTGCAGCCATGATGGGTCGTACGTCCTGCTCCTTGTGGGAGAAGTGGTTGGAGTTCTGATTCTAGAGAAAATTATTGAAAAAATCATCCATTAATAATTGAAAATTAATAATGATTCAAAAAAAGATTAAATTACTAAATCATTCCTCTATGTGACATAAAGACTTTATTTCTTTTAGTCAGTTTAGTTTGTTTCATATGGTTCTTTATATTAGTACTGGGGGGGGGGGGGGGG
>OMKN01012477.1:2089-20265 GCA_900302345.1 Melanonus zugmayeri | reverse complement strand
GAGGGGCCGAGACGGTGAAGGAGGGGGCGGGGAAGGCGAGGACAGAGGGAGCAGCCGGGGGGAGGACAGCGAAGGAGGAGGATGAGGGTGCAGAGGGAGGGACGGAGAAGGAGGCGGAGGAGGGCACAGAGGGAGGGATGGAGAAGGTGGCTGTGGGGACGTCTAAGGAAGGGGCGGCGGGGGGAGCGGCCAGGGCAGCACCTCCAGGGGTCTTCTCCGCCACCTTCACCACCTTCTCCTCACGTGACTCATGTCCGATGGCCTGGCGCGCCAGGTTGACGCTCTTGTCCAGCTCCTCTTGGCTGAGGAAGGCGGACAGGTCGTGACCCGGGGGGTCATCATGGTACGCCGGGTCCTCCGCTTTGCCTTTGAGGCTCCCGTAGACAAGGCGGCGGGAGTTGCTGGAGTCCGAGCGGCTCATGTCACTGTGGCGCTGCTGGGCTCTGGCCTCGGCCAAGTAGCTCTCTCTCAGGAGCTGCTGCGGCGGCTGGCCCACGTTGTGCTCCTGCATGCTGGGGGGAACCACAAACAGCAGTCGATTCGTTGGAACAACTGTTGGAAGAACACAGCAAGGCATATGCATGTTGTGTCTGTTTCTGAATCATTTTGTAAGGTTTTAAGGGGCCAATAAACATGTCAGTATGCAGTACAACAACAACAACAAACATAACGGATGAAGCAGATATAGCTTAACTTTTTTAATTACTTCCAGTGTCTATACAAAATATCTAAAATGGATAAACACACCAACTAAAACTGGAAGCATTTCATAAAGACTCTGTCCGAAACATGACAACAGACACACATTAAAGTTATATAACACACTTGATATAGTAAACCTTTAATCAAAACTATTAAACCATTTAAAAGATATTTTAAAGTAAAAGCTAATTAATAAGGAATTTCATGAATAACAGGCACCAGCACCAATTTTTTGAGTAGAAGCAGTTATAAACTAAAACTATATTTCCATTTTGGCACATTTCAACTCAACGCATATCCTCAGTCAGAGATCAGTTTCCCCACATTAGACCTCATCAAACTCTTACTCTTCCTTGCCCGTCTTTCAGAAATTCAAAAAATGTTGCCTTTGCATAACATTTTGACAGAAGCCTGGAGCTTTATTCAATTTAGACACCAGAGACGGCACACATTTGCCACTGACACTCAAATCAGCGCAATTAAGAAAGGCAGCAATGCCCTTCCAACAGATCTGTAGCCGTCGCTGCAGCTGTTGTGTACATGAATCCTTTGCAAACAGCCTCCAAGCCCACCAAGTCCCATCTAATAATAGTAAGGGCTCAGTTTACATGAAGAAAATCAAGTAAAAGCAGTTCCTCTCATCTTCTTCGCTCCTAGAAACAGGATCTCAGCAGCCACACTAATGATTTAATTGAACTGCGCAAGCATAGTATTTTATTTTATTTTATGAATTCAGTTTTAGAAAGGGGAGTGTAGTGGCTGTTGAGGTAAGACAGCATCATGATCCAGCGTGAATGAATAGATTCAGACTGGGGGCTGAACACTGTGCCATACAGCTCCGGTTGAGTCCAAATTCAATTAGGTAAAACAAACACTTTCAACTAAAAATAAAAGCCACATGCCTGCCCATGGGTCATTGTGAGACAATTTGGAGGTTATACACAGCTTTGATGTGGCTGTTGCTAAATGACAGTCCAACAGGACATTACAAACAATCAGTAACGGAGGGGTAAGAGGAGGAGGGAGCTTGATTTACCTTTAATAAGCCCCCCAGCTGGCCCCGTCTAGGACCGGCAAATCCTCACAGCACACCCGTGCTCCACAAGGGGAATTCCAGTCTTCCGGTGGCGCCCACCTTGGGAAATCCTAACAGAGGCAGCTGCCCAGCCTTCCAGCTCTCTCACACGGAGAGAACCTTGGAGTTTACCGGGAAAAACATGGAGGCAAGTAGCTAGGGTAACCCTGTCAGCGGTAAAAGTAGCAACATTTGTCAGTGCTGTAGTCCCAGGTTATTTTGGGGAGGCCTTGCCCATGTGCTTGGGTGGCGTGCCTGCTCATTGGCCGCGGGGGGCGTTTCTGAAAAGGGATTCCTCTTGTGAGTGTGCAGCTCCTATGGTGGTCTGTCCAAAACCACCACAGAATCAAAATGCCCTGGCTGGTAGTTAGGCCTCGGACACACCAACAGAGAAGTGAGGTTACATGAACGCAAGACATCTCCTAAGCTGATTAAGAAACCATCGATTTTATCATTTTAGATATTTAATCAAAGTGATATACTATTGATTATTCAATAACCATAACAAATGTCAACTCATGGGAAGCAACCATTTAGATTTTTTTCATTATTTGTTTTATTAACAGCCGGTACACAAAAAACTTCAGAAACAATCTCCAATTTCCACAGAATGAATCAAACGATAGAGAGCCAACCTGAGCATCCAATCAGTTACACCTAAAACAGTGTAAACGGAAAAACAGTAAACATGTAAACAAGCTGGCAAAATGGATCTGAAGCGGCAGCTACAGTATGCTGTCTGCCATGCACATGTCTATTTACAATGCTTTATTAGCGTGTTAAACAACCACTGCATGTGCAAGCGTAACAAAGCAGTCAAATCACATGCACGCGCACACGCACGCGCACACACACACACACACACACACACACACACCTGATGGGACAGCCCTCCATACCAACTGGTAAGTTGGCAAGTTGAGTAAAGCCAATTATTAGTAGCTTTTACAATTAATTTCCTACTCAGTTCTGATGCACAAGAAGACCGGCCCATGCCCACAGTTCCTGTTAGTTTGAAAACAGCTCAGTAACGTGTGACTGGCTACACAGTGTACAGTAACCAGGAGAACACCAATACCACGTGAATGCCAGTGTCATTATGAAAAGGTAATAATGGCACACTGTGAGATAGTCTTTGGGATTTGCCTGGATAAGGGTTGAACCAAGGTAGTTAGGCGGACATATCAGAAGTCAATGTGAAGTCACCGACTCTGCGGCTTCCATATTTTTGCCACAGTATTTTTGTCACAAAACATCATTGGTCCACACACACGACAGCACTCAAATGTCAATGGAATAAGCTTGATAGGACTCATTCTGTAAGCCTGTAGCCATTAGTAGTAATGTTGTTATGTATGGTAAAGGAAGAATCATCACTTTCAATTTGTACAAAACTATTATTGTGAATGAAAAATATTGAGTAGTATTTTTTAAAAATAGTCTTAATAGCGATCTTTCTAGCAGCAGTGAAGAGTCATCATCGGTGTGTTTAATGGAAAACCTACGCGGATCAAACCCAGTTGAATTTGAACTGAGAAATACCATCAAGTCACCCTACATTGTGAGACCTGATTCAGAAAACAGACATGGAAGGCACTACTCCAAATAAACTACAACAAAAGAGCGTGGCAAAATCCAACCCCAGCATGCACAGTAGTTCCCAACACACGACTACAGTTTGTGTGTATCCTAAATATGACTAACTTTGCATGGAGTTCACTTTTGGAGGTTTTCCCAGAAGGTTTGTATATGAACATTTTATTTGTGTTCAACATAGTAACGCCCTGTACTTGTGTGTTGTTCACAGTCCCTTTTCTGGGCTTAAGTTCCTGGCAAATGGAAGCAACACAATGCTGACACACATGTATGTACCCACAATGAGTCAGTTTCCCGTCATGGATGCAGGCGCACACTGGGAAGATTGTGTTTTTAAATTTGACGCCACCAATTACAGATCAGCCTCTCGGTGTTAGGAGTCCTCACTGGCCCGCTTGCGAGACTGGTCGCCACTGGGAAGCAAAAACAAAAAGATGATTGTATCTGTGATTAAAATGTGTATGGCATGTCTCATACCTGTCACATAGACATGTCTCTACAAGGCATGAGACATGTGCCATACACATTTTAATCACAGATACACTCGGTTACACATCACATCGATACACATCTCTGTTTGGCATCCTTTTATAAAATGTTGCTATGAAAGTAAAAACCGATCTAAAAGCAATTTGTCACCTAATATTGTTATCTTCCTAATGTTAAAACACACAATCTTGCACATAGAGATATTAAGCAACTACAAGCTTTTTTTCCAATACAAAATGTGTGCTTCCTGTGATTGGCACATGTGGTAAAGCATTAAACCAAACAGGGCTAGTAGCTCATAACCAGGGCCTCCAGACACTCACCGTGGGAAGCCATTCATGGAAAGCTCCAGCTGCAGTTTCTGGTCATGGGCAGCGTAGTGGGGCAGCTGGGACACGACGGCTGGGGGTTGGATTTGTGGAATAAATCCAGAGAAGAGGGCCGGCGCTAACTGGGCCCACTCTGGAGAAGAAATATTCAATGATGACACCTATATAAGCCTTTACTTATCACAAAGTGTATACGTCCCACTGGCTCGCTAGTATAGGGACATGCAGCTCTGCATGTTCTATATCCCTTGTGAGCCACCATGAAAAAGTAAAGGTTGGCTTAAGTCTGTTTTTTAATTGGCAGTATCCCAAATGAAACAAGTAAAGGCAACGATGTTTGTTCAGACTCAACTGTCTGCTGTGATTGGCAAATACACTTTTTTCCCCTTATGATTGTCTAAAAAACCTTTTCATTGTTCATTTGGCAGTAAGTGGTTGGTAATGGCGATATGAAAAACATGCAACTCCATTGGTCGTACATCTTAAATGCATCAGTGCAATACAGCTCTATAAAGCCTTAACGACATATCGATGAGGTCCTTCAGCAGCGCATCCTACCTGGCCTGAGACTGTAGAGGCCCTTCACCACATTGGCCATAGTTGACGGTTGGACTTGAAAGGGCATGGAATGTGCTCTGGTGAGGAGAGCTAGGCAAGATAAATACATATGTACAAATACATACGAGTTACACGCCAAAACAAAACAACTCTCAGTTCTTAACAGTATCTTAACAGATACCGATCAAGAAAGAAAGCAAATGTCATGCGCTGTACTACTACTCACGCATCAGGGTCTTCACATGTTTTTCTGCAACATAGTCGGCAAACCACTTCATCAGCTCCTCTCCCAGGTCCCGGTTTAACTTTGCCTCAATGTAGAACTTGTTCTTAGAGGATCACATGGAAAGAATAATGAACTGCAGGACAAGCCTCAAAAGACCTGCAGCAGTGCAAATGCCGATGAAGCCACTTTGCATTTTAAGTAGGCCCAGTAACAAAAAGGTTCTTGGGGTGAAGGGGTTAACCATTTTGCATACATGTACATGAATACTGATACTATCTGCTTGAAGTAATACATACCATGTACATAAATACTGGAACTATACATTGTAGAGATGCTGTGTATTGGCTCAAGGCAAGGTTGAAGTTCTCTATGAAGTCCTCAGGTGGACTTGCCTGGAGGTCAGACATGAATTCATTATGAATGATGAAGTAATATAGTCCATTTCATTTGGCTCTCTATATATGTATTCCTTACTTCTAGATGTGAGGAGACCTGATTCAGATGACTTATGATTTTCTGTGTCAAATCCTTGTACAGAAGCTCAGAATGCTGCTGACACACACACTTGTAGACGTAACTAAAAGAAAAAGAAAATTGATTACTGATCAGTCAGATGAGATCTATAATTGAGATCGATAATAATGCCAATAGAGATACATATAGATATGAAATACCATTACTATTACCAGCAACACACATGGAAGCTCTACTGATCAACTAAATCATCCCATCACAATTAAATGATTGTATTGTTTTTAGTAACTTTATACAGCATCTTTATTGTTTTGCCAATTCACATGTTATACATAAGTATAACATGTGAGTGTTAAGTGTGTTATGTCTCACCTGTATATCTGTGCATAAGAGATGGAGATGTGGTCTGTTGGCTTTTGAATCAGCAGCAGATCAATCGCTTTCTCCAGGTTTGGCCAGTGATTTTTTCGGTAATCATCTACCGCCATAGCGTTTAAAACTGCAAAGGATACGATGGTTCACATTTAGCTCGTGTAGGTCAACATCCCACCCCCAACCCCACGGCACCCAAGGGAGACATCGATGGCTACAAGGTAACGTGTGCATCATACGTGTAGAAACAAGTAACGATTCGCCCGTTTTATGGAAACTTACGAAACTTTGAGGTAGAGTTGGTGCTGCTGATTTTGTCCGCCGCACCACCCGCCGACGACGCGGGGCTGTCCGACTCGCACACTTCGCTCCCATCGCTGCTCGAGTCCGAGTCCATTAGCTGCGAGTTGCTCGTGGCCTTGGGGTACACCTGGTCCGCGCGCTCCCGTCCCGCCCGGGCCCCTCCCGCGCGCGCGGCAGCGGCGGCAGGTAAATAAGGTAGAGGCTGAGGGAACGATGACGTGACATCTGTCAGCTGGCTCTTCCTAATAATGTCTGTGTGGACGACATCCCCGCCGCCGGGCGCACAACAGTTGTGATTGTGATCATCGCTTACTTGAAACCCGTCTTCCTCCATGGACTCCATGTTTGTGATTGATCTTAGGTTAAACCTGACATATATATTCCGTCAAATTGGAAACCACAGCATGAAAAACAAAAGTGCCAACTGTGTTCGTCTTCCACCTTGCTTGTGTTGTTGCCTTTTGTGGATATGGGTTTTTTTGCGACGTTGTCGCAAGATGCGTCTGCCGAGAAAGTAGGGTAATGTAGTTCCGTACGCGTTGTAGTTCTTTACACATTGACTGCTATACTATGGGTATTAAAGTGTATAACGCGACGTACTCGTGGAAATGATGGATATACGTATGATATGGTGCATATGAAAGGAAATGCGTGATCAGTGTTTAAAGAGGCTTTTTACTTATATAATAATTATAATAAACCCAATTAGACATAATGAACAGCTCTAATATGTAGAACAAAATGTATTCCCTTGAACCGTAAACAAAAAATATATATATTTAAATAAAATGGCAGGTTAATTATGTTGATGAAGACATGTATCCAAAACAGACTGGTTCAAATATCATCGACCCAGTAACAATACTGAATTTTACAGGAAGCAGGTTCCCGCATGTTATAGAACAATTTACCTTTCTGCTTTATCAAAAGTGAAAAGGGCATCAAAACCTGTGACATTCCATAGTCATTGAACTTTTTACAAGATGGTTTACGTTGCTTAAAGATTTAAAATGTCACCTACTCTGAGGAGTATGTCTCATGTTAAAGAGTATAAAAAATAAGAGGCTTGACTGTAAAAAGTAGCTGCACGTCAGAAAAAAGAAACCATTATAGTCCCCCCCAAGGCATAAATGACAGATAAAACACAGAAATAATGTATAACTTAAAAGGCTGAGGAAGTGTTCTTTGGTTTTAGATTGAAAATCTGTATTTATCACCAGGGCCACGTTTGACTGTATTGCAGGTTAAGACAACGCATTCAAGTAAGCCATCTGGAGATCATTCACATCCCGGGTCTTAAACTCATAGTACCTACTATCTCACAGGCAGCAGGCTTAGAACGTTTCCTTGTGTAATGTCCAAAAAGAGACGCAATTGCAGAAAACACAGAAGATGGCACATGGTGGATTGATTTTGATGGGGTTCGTTTCACTCTGTACTGCATGTTGAGGTTGCAATGAATTTAAGCTTATTCTACTTTCGCAATCGTTTTAGTTTGCCCCGCCGGGGGCACACCCACACACACCATAGATGAGATGAACTACTGCATCCCTCACCAAGTAGTCCACAGTATGAGCCTTCAGACAACATATGTGACCAAACCGGGCACAAAAAAACAAGAACGAACTTGCTGCATATTCACTCAAAATTGTCATTCAAGCTCAATTTTATGAAAATTAAAAGTAAGGTTGATGAGTCAAGGAAAAAAAAAAAGATAAGGAGGAGGAAGAAGAAGAAAAGACAACTAGTGCTTTGTGGACTGGGTAGTTTTACACTTCGAGGTGTGTGGAGCTCTGAATGTTGCTTTCACAAGTATTGTCTGTCTGCGCTTTCGTCGCGCTCTCGTTGGCTAGTGTGTAGTGCGGTATCATGTCTCTGAGCCTGGGCTCGCCATCGAGCGTCAGCACGCCGGCCTCCTCCTCGCCGTCGCTGTCCTCCAGACCGTCTGCGCTGCAGCTGGAGTCCTCGCTGTCGCTCTCGCAGGAGCTCGACGTCTCATCCTCCGAGTCAGAGTAGACCTCCGCGCCGTGGAAGATGTAGTGATTTGGTGCTTGAAATAGGTACTGACACGCTGGAGGAAGAACAAGCAACAAGAACAATAGATGGGTTCAGAATATGCTGTATGGGAAATATACCATTTGCTTGTCGAAGAGTTTGAATTAGATGCTGAAATTGAATGCCAATGTGTATAATGTGTAAACTCACAATTCATTTACGTACTAATTAATGTGGTATTAACATGGCAGTAATTGCAATTAAACATTCCACATCAAGTATGGTGATAATGTCACAAGCTCAAGCTTACTCTCAAGGCGCTTGCTAATAGGGCTTCTGTTAAGTCGACTCATCCAGCATCTTCTACGAATTTCCAGGTTGGAGTCCTGGCGTTTGGCCTCGGCCGCCTCTTCTTTTGGCTTGTCCTCCGTCGGGGTCTCAGAGGACTCTGCGGTGGCGGCGGCTTCGTCGGGTCGTGCTGCCGCCGGACACGGCTCTGGGAGTACATGGTCGGCGGTGCCGGGGGCTTCCGTGACCTTCTCCTCCTCCGTCTCCTCCGAAGGCGTGGCTGGCGTGACTATTGAGTCTGCACCGCCCCATGTCGTCTCCTCCTGTGTCGTCTCGCCCGAATCGGAGGTTGCCGTGGTCTCCGCGGCTGCGTCTGTGGCGTCCGGTAACCTCGGCGGCTTCTCTGTGATCTCATTGAGTCTTAAGGTGCTGTCGCACAGCTGCTCAAAGTCGCCACCCAGCCGGTGGCAGAGCTCGTTGACGATGACGTCACAGTCCCCGAGCAGCTCCACGTCGAAGTTCAGGTGAGGCAGCTGCTCCCGGTTGATCAGGATCTGTGGCACTTCATGAGGGATGGAGTCTGGATGCGGACAAACGGGGGAAGCGATAAGATCAGCCAGCGGTTATCTTGGACATGAACCCAAGGACTACACATGATGGACTATGGTAGAGATGCTACAAAAACTAAAACATTTGTTGGCGAACATACTTGGGATAAGAGCGACCGGTCGGACTTTCAGTGAGGAGCCGATGACAATCAAGAGGTCCACTTCGTCCTTATCTTGTTTCATGGCTCTGTGGAACATTTCTGGAAGATTCTCCCCGAAGAAAACGATGTCAGGCTTCATGATCGCTAAGGGGATATCTGGACAGTGTGGACAATGAGGAACAACCTGCAAGAGGAATTTATCCATTTATTGGTGAAACTCTTAAAGAAATGCAAAATTAGATTAAGTATGATCACTGTACCTCTAAAAGATTAGCATCAGATATATTAGTATTATGACCAAATTAACAATTCTGGAACAATATTTGGATGAATATTGTTATATCATATATGATGCACACGTTACCTTGTAGCCATCGATTGAAAATGTGTCAATGATCAAAATGTGTGGTATTAATTATATGTGATTCAAGAGTTACCATTAAATTAGTTTCTATTGTGTTAGTTTATATTGACAGTATTGTTAGTTGAATGTGAATAACTGCACTATGACTCTGATTTTAGTTTTCAAGAAATACCTGGTTGAAGATGTCTTCCCTGATAGCCTCACAGTCCACTGAGTGTTTACAGACCAGACAGGACGCCGTTGCAAATGACCCTGCAGGAAAAATCCCGCTTATTTGTTACCGGTCCACATCACTGTATTATGTTGTTGTGCAAATGGCCGGGGCCGATCTTAATGGCAACTTACCGTGGCACTGGATAATCCTTTGTACACCCGCCACTTGTTCCAACGTGTCAATGTTCTGTGTGTAATTGCGCAAAAGCTTCCCCTGCTTATCCAGCATGGATATGAATTTGTGACAGGGTGACGGCTGGAACTGACCGGGGAAGATCTCCTGCAATGGACACATGGTGTGAAAACATGTAGCCGTCACTCACGGACAACATCTTGTGCGTATGTTCAGGATTGTGGTCATCATCGCACCGTGTCAAATGCAATGACACACCTGTAATGACATTTGAAGTAGCCAATGGTAGCAACATGGTCGACAAACCTTGGCAAACTTAAAGAAGGGTCGCGGATCTCTTCGAAAGTATTCAATGTCAAACATGGATTGAGGGTCTGGAAGATCGGGGAAATCTACAGCAAGCCTTGCATAAATACCACCGCGGGAGCGAAAGTCTGGTATTCCACACGACACGGACACCTAGAAGACAGATATAAAAGTTAATCGGGCAAAGTGGCACGACAACACCGTACATTTAGGTAGATAGGACAACAACAGCACCGTGTTAACGCCAATACACACCCCGGCACCAGTCAACACGAGGATCTTTTTACTTTCGTGGAGAAGCCGGGCTACATCCTCTAGTGTGTTAATATCCTTGCGCTTCTTTCTTTTTGGCGGCTCCGAGATGTTGATGATGATCTGCCACAGCGTCATGTCGTCCAGGTCGGGCGGGAGCGTGGTCTCTGGGAGCAGGTCCTTCAGAATGGTCCTGGGATCCGTCTCTCTCATGATGTGTTGCTGAATGAAACTGTATGAACCTGGTTAAGACACAACATGACACCGGTTGTAGACCAATACTTCAACTTCTATACAGTTTTTATGTTTCGTATTCTCATTAAATATGATTCACTACACACCTATCTGAGGTTGAGGGGTCCAGTCGCTGGAGCTCGCGTGTGAAGACCTGTCGTCGTCGTCGGGGGTGTCGGCTAACCCGTTGGAGGGAAGACCGTCGTCGTGCCGAGGAAAACCTGAAGACGTGAAGGAGAGCCGTGAGAGTCACGCCGGGTCACCTGGGCCGCTTTGACAAGACCACCGGTGGTGTAGATACACGTCAAATCACGCGAATACGGCCGGGCGCCAACAACATGACGGATTTTACACAGTTTTAACAACCTATAAACTCCCAACAAAAAAAAAAACATTGAAAGAGAAAAGCTCCAAATCACACTCCTCTGGCATTATTATGCCAGAGGAGGTCTCTTAGGGATCCTAGGATCTAGGACCCGGGGTCTTAAACGGACCGCTTACCGGAACACCGCAATAACCAACAATCAACCGTGTGCGACTCTTCCTCGTCCCGCACGTCGGTAGTTTACTACGTTAGCCTGCTAGCCTCGTTAGCTCTGGAGGCTAGCTCACCGGTAAGTTAAAAAAAAAACTAAGTTATGTAAACAAGGCGCGCACACATGGGCCGACACGCCGTCCCGCCGCTCCCCGCGTACCTGCGCTCTCCCCGCCGGCCCCGGGCGCGTCGCTCTCGTATCGTTTCACGTCTGTTTTGTCGGATCCGGGATCCGGGATCCGCGGTCCGACCCCATTGTCTCCGCCTAGCGCCGCCGCTGGGGCCTCCTGCTCCACAACCGCCATGATCACCGGCGCAACCTCCTTCTCCACCGCGGGCTGCGCACGATTCACCATCGCGCCCCGACGACTCCCGGTCGCCTCCGACCCGCGGGAGACTCGTTGGGCCTCAGCCGCTTTGAGTCCGTGGTTCGGAATCGCGTTGATTTTGGACTTTTTCGCGGCGGGCTCGTCCGTATCGGCGGCGCTCGAGCGGGCGCCGCCGAGAACGTTCTTCTCTCCGTCGTCCGCCATCTTCAGCCCGTGTCGCCGCGGAGAGCCGTGTGGTGGTGGAGGTGGTGGGGAGCGAAATTCTTCCACGCTCGACAGCTGGGTGATTTGCATGGCACCACGTGACTCGCGTGGCGTCACGTGACTCGCGTTCCACCAACCGCCGCCGCGCAGGGGGGCTGCTCCGGTGCGTCGATGACGTCAAACCATAACAAAATGTGTCACGTGGTGATTTTTTTTTTTTAATAAAAGGACGTCCACCGTGCAGAAAAAACCTAACGAAGCGGGACGTAACGTCGTTAGAACAACAGGTAGGCGCCGCACGCCGCGCAGAAAACAGCGAAGGCTACGGTTGAGAGATCATGCAAACGTACTAAGACGTGGTTTGCTTTGTTTGCGTTTTAAAATAAAAACGCGCTATTGTTAATGTTGTGCAGGATGTCGTGATGTCAGAAGCTCATTGACTCGCACACCGACTCATCGCCGAGGGAGACTGAGACCACCTGCAGGAGCCAGCTGCCCTTTAATAGCCGCAATCTCATTTAATTTATACAAACATTTGCTGAGTTGAGCCATAATCTTTTATGGAGGCCGTTTTGAACTGTAAACGAGAGGACTTGGAGGACTACTACGGGTTATTGGGTTGTGATGAATTATCTTCGGTAAGTTCTGGTGGAACAGGCCCAGTCTATTTCCTGGGAGTTTGTTATAACATTTATCAGAGATTAAAATACGATTAAAGGTAAAGTAACCCAGAAAAAAAGGCCTTTTATATAAATGTATTATATCAGCAGCGATCGCCTGTTACCATTTATTCGTGCGGTTTCATCATTGGTCCAGTTAATAGCCTTAGCCAATACACTTGTTGATATATTTGTGTAAAGACTGGACGTGTGTGTTTACCTACAATGTGCTGCAGACCGAACAGATAACCAACGAGTACAAAATCCGAGCCTTGGCATCTCATCCCGACAAACAGCCAGAGAACCCCAAAGCTGGTATGATGATTATTTGTCGTTTAAGAAAAACTAATCTTGTGCAAAGTACACTTTTTGTGGCTGTCTGTGTTTGTTTTAATTGAAGTCAATTAGGAATTAAGTAAGTAAGGTGCATCTTTAGGAGCACCCATGTATAAGCAAAAAAACAGACAGGCCTATGCTGTACTAAATACTGCTATAACACCTCTACCTATATTTTTGTTGTGTGAAAACATTTTAGTTGCAGATTTTCAAAAGCTGCAGGAAGCTAAAGAAGTTTTATGCAATGAAAGCAAAAGAAAAAATTATGACCTTTGGAAAAGAAGTGGAGTTACCATTTCATTCCACGACTGGCAAGCCTTGAATGACTCTGTGAAAACGGTAGTATCTCCACCACAACACCCCACAAACACTTTGCATCAAATAGAGACCTTGTTTCACATCCTTTTTAAACCCCCTTTTCAGTCAATGCACTGGGCTGTGAGAACTAAAAAGGAACCCATGTTGGAAGAGGCGAAACCTGAATTTGCAATGAACTCCCAAGCAGAAGACATCCCTGTTGGCCAGGATACACCAGAAGAGGACTCCCATGAAGCAGTGCCATTCTTTGGTAAATATAGTATGCCTACATACATTATGTCATACAGGTCATGTAATTTATTGTGTAGGCCCATTTAATAGCTTATAATAATCAATAGTACATGTGTTATTTGTTTTATTTATTAAAATGTAAAACTTCAAACTGTAAATAACTTTTCCACATCATTTTCCAGGTGACCACCGACACTTCCGATGGGCTTCAGACTCCCCATCTACTCTGCTTCAAAAATTTAGGAATTATGAAATCTAAACGTACGTCACTATACCGTCTCTGTATGTATGGTTGTTGTTACGATTACAATGTGTTGTATATCACACAGGTCACTGTTGTATTGAAATATAACGTATTTAGTATTGTATGTATTGTATAGCGTTTTGTATAAGCTATGAATATGTATCAACCGTTATTGTTGTACTGTGATACAACAGGTGTAACAATTAGGCTCATGAGGAGTGTTAGAATATATTTAAATCATAATTGTTGTCTTTGCCGTCATTAATTATGCCAAACACTGTGAAGTGAAGGGATGTATTGTTTTCCACCCACAGAGACATGACGCACCAACATGTAATACAGGTTGAGTGGATATATTCAGACATGATTAGAAGCACTGAGTCACCTCATCAATTCAACATCTTAAGAAACGCAACATGCTGTAGGTGGATTAGGCGACTTGTGACGTGTAACAAGAATACTGCATCTAGTACACTTTTACTATCCTATTAAATGTGTACATTGTGAAATGAATCAATTGTTGCACACTTGCTTGCATGGACTAGTTGCATGATAATGTAAGTACCACAATTATCCAGTGATTCAGGCAAAGCATAGGTACCATAACACAATTACGTTAGTAGGGCTCATACATTTAAAAAAATCAGACAATCATTGAACATTTCCTTGATTTGTTATAGAATATATATTCAGAAAAAAATGTTCTCTGCATTTAGGTGTACTGTTAAATTTTATGTGCACTGTATATGCATATAACATGCTTCAAGATATGAATTATACGAGCAAACCTCAATAGCAGGAAACTATTAAATACAAATTCAAATGTGTTTTTGTGAGGTTTAGTATTGATGAATTACTATAACTTCTTTCAATGCTTATGAAATGTTTCACAATATAATAAATACATTGATGGGTCACCCCTACAGGACCACTGGGCCTACTTGTAATAGGCTGCCTTCCGTCACCATCACCCATCATGTCATTGGCCAACGCGGCCAATTTTGTGATTTGACTGGACAATCGTCCGTCATTCAGCTGGTAGGTTTATTTAAGTCCGACTTGAGTAGTAGACCCGCAGTGACTGAAAGTTATTCCAGCATGGCGGGACGATATTTACTCCTACGAGCATGTTCAACATTGCGGTTCGCGAACCAAAGTGTTGCGGCCAGACCCCCGCAGCGGACCATGGGCTCCCTGAACGGTAAGGCTGCAGAGACGCGCCGCACACACGAGGGGAAGTAAGAGGAACAAAAACACGCCTGTCGTATTAATTTAACATCATTAAAACGACATACAGCACTGGAATGCTGTTGCATTGTGTCTCAGCGAAAGACTTTCATACATGTCAAATCTCTCCAAACGACTTATTTTCTATTTTCTCTTCATATAGTTGGATCCTAACTATATGAAATCGACTGTGACAACGTTATACATGTCTGCCTTTTGATTAGTTCCGAATGGATAAGAAGAGTATCACTACTACAACGTTTAAATGTAATAAACAAGGTCATTCGGGGGTTTTACCCAGAGGCCTGTGATAGACCCACCTCCTCCTGGCACCACTGTGTTGATCTGATGCCAGGACGTCCCGGTTAGGGCATGCGGACACACGGTCTATTACTGCGTACGTGCAGCACTAGGCAGTAGTAGCAGTAGCCGTACATTACTACTAGCATGCAAGTAAAGAAAATCAAATTACAAAGTAAAAACCTATGGAGATTTGAATGAATGCATCACTGACTACGCTAAATCCTAATTTATTGAGTTGAGTTTTGCACTGTGGTCCACATTCAGGGATACCAACAGATGAGGAACAGGCCACTGGACTGGAGCGACGTGCCCTCCAGGCCCTCAAGAAGGGAAAGGTACTGTGGTACCTTAGTGTGCGCACGTGCCACACACACACACCCACACAAGTTCCCATTGTTTGTATACGAGTGTGTACTCATGATATCCATTCCAGGACCCGTACAGCATGTTCAAGCCCAAGCAGTATGCCGGGACCAAAGCAGAACCTCATATCGTCCCCTGCATTGGCACCAAACGGCTGGTGGGCTGTCTGTGTAAGTGCCATGTGCATGGGACAGTGTTTGCAGTATTACCCTGTGACCATGTATGATGGACTGACTGGAGGTGGCTGTACTCTTGCTCTCCCCCAGGTGATGAGGACAACACGGCGATCGTGTGGTTCTGGCTTCACGAGGGAGAGGCCCAGCGCTGTCCGTCTTGTGGCTCTCACTACCAGTTGGTCCACCATGAGCTGCCCCACTAAAACAGCAGTGTCAAACTAGGGACAATATCCCGTCTCAAGTTGCCTTATTCATTACCACATATACCATGCATACAAGTGTGTGTACAGCTGTACAGTATGTCGTTTCCCCTTCATTAAAATGTAAACCTGAACAGTAGAAATACACCTTAGTAGTTGTTGTTTTTTTACCTATTACAAAACCATACAAAAGTGTGGAAAGCCAGCTTGTCAATCGAATGCCAGAGGCATGACGGTAAAATATACATTTCATGAATCAACAAACATGTTACCTGAAATGTGTGAAAGCCTTTTCTCCGTGCTCCTGGAAAAGGAGAGGTATACATCAGGACTTTTTAAAAGTAAAATTGATGCACAAATATCAATGACAAAGCATCAAAGTAGAAGTGGTTGGGAGCACATATGAGCATACCTTTAATAGTGGGCTTCTCTTACACTGTACTGAACATCATCTGGCTGATGAGGAATATTCTGACATTGCAATAATGAACTTTGTGGTGGCAGTGGTAAGATGTTGATTAAGCATTCCAAGCAGTTAAATAATACAAAAAATACATTTCAATGGCCACACTATTATTTGTGGCTTGTTTAATTAAGTCTTATAGCCAAGAAAATCACGAGCCTAGTTAAGTATACATGTCCACACTGCGTTGGTTAACAATCGTCACAGTAGGGTTTATGTCATACCTAAAAAGAGTGCTTCTGTGTCAAAGTATATACCAATACTTCGGCTTCATCAAACTATTCTTATCCACATGTGAATAAAAGTATATCTACAATGAAGTTATCAAAGTATGTATATTCGCTTAAAACACAATTTAATCAAGCATCAAAATACTGCGATGGCGCAAAAAAAGAAAAAAGAAAAAGATGTGCCCCCCCCCCCCTGCAAAGTTTTCCTTGGACAGCAGGGGTCAGCCCAGAATAAAGGTCTGAGAAAGCCTTGGATTATAAAGCTTTGTCTGACATCAGGCGAGATTGAAGCCTTGGTTTTGATCGATAGCCTGGAGGAGCTTGTCGCGGAGGGTCTGTAGGCTGGTGTACTTGGGCAAGTCCAGCAGGTTAAAGCAGGTGTGTGCGACGGGCAGGTAATGCTCTCCTCCACCGGTAGGCTGGATCACCAGCTTCAGGCTCTTCATACCCAGAATGGGTATGCGATCACTTCCTGTGAGAAATACTGAATACAAAAAGTGTGTGTGGTGTTGGTATTCATACAGGGCCAAACAGACATGCTACAACTCTTGTGTTATGGCTACAGCAGTACTTACATAAAAACTGTTTCTTCTTTTCCAATGGGAGATTGTGGAATACTTCCCAAAAAAACTTGATGGTCGGGTGTCCTGCCCAGTAGTCGCCTTTGTAATCAGTCGTCTGAAAGTAGAATTTATAAAGTGAGATTCTGATTTATTTACTCGTAGTGGTTTAGTACTTTGCTTGCTTTGAATACACATACTTTTAAAGGCAACGTAACCTACATAATATCATAAGAATCCACGCCAAAAACTGTACTATGAAACTATTTATACCATGGTCTGGGTGAATCTGCGATTCTGATTGGCTGCAGGGTGTCCATTAATTCCTGATAATGGACACTGTTCTGTCTCCCGTTGCCAAGTCGTATCTAAGGTTCGTCCTATTGTCTGGAGTCGTAAACTACTGTTTGCATTGTGTAGGAGTCTATGGGTGAGACTAATTGTGTTCCAGGTAACCGGTTATACTTAAACGATATACAGAAATAAATTCAGAATCGTACAAATGTTTTTAAAACAAGGTCAAGAGTGTCAGTTTCTATGTTTATGTAAAAGAATAAAGCGTTAGTTGTGTGTGATACCTTTTCAAGCTCCTTCCAGTCATAGTTGGTGTTGCCAATGACCATGGCTTGGAGTTCATTGGGCTGGAAGAGCTCCAGGACCTTCCCACCACACACTTTGTGGAACCCAGCGTAGAAGGACTCAAACAGCGGGGCTACCGACCGGTTGAACATGTAGTCCGCATAAGCTTGGACAAAATCCTGCCTGGGAACAGAAGAGGAAATAAACACAATACAATGAATAAATCATTGACAAAATAGTTATAATTCTATATTAAGCAGAATTATGCAGAAGTAATTAAGCAGAATGCAGTAATGTAGATGGCAGTAAATCAGCATTTACTAAATAGGGGCTGTCTCATAAAGACATGGGCTGCGTTTCCCGATACCGGCATACCTTGAGTTTTCGCGATGTCCGTCACCGATTGGCTACGCGGACGCGCACACAAAACGTTTCCTGCCGCGTAGCCAATCGGTGACGGACATCGCGAAAACTCAAGGTATGCCGGTATCGGGAAACGCAGCCTTGAAGAATTCAAACACAAAAATAATTCTCCTCTGGGACCTCACCTTTCACCCACTAGTTTGCATTTTAGTCATAATATAAACTCATCAAATTCAAT
>OMKN01012412.1:1768-16750 GCA_900302345.1 Melanonus zugmayeri | reverse complement strand
CCCGCCTCCGCCGCCACCACCACCACCACCAACAACAACAACAACAACAAGGCCGGCGAGTCAGCCGCACCACCCTCCCCTCCGGCCGCACAGCGGGCCTCGCGCTCACGCTCCAGATCCCACTCCAGGTCCCGGTCCCACTCTCGATCCCACTCTCGGTCTCCATCCCCCGACGGCCGTCGCTGAAAAAGACCGGCCTGCGCACATTCACACGCACACATACGCACTCACACATACACAATCATACTCATTCACTCCCTCTCCAAGGTGTTGTCATGACAACCTTCTTCTGTCCGGCTTGTGGTCACAGTTGCCGCCAACTGTAGCTTATAAGGGCAAACGCCCGTTCTGGTGAAATGGAGGAAACAAGGGCGTGGAGGAACACTGAATACACACACAACCATGCAACACACAGCCACATTGAAGCTCTCACACACACACACACGTGCACATTTTTATCGCTGGTTCTGCTTTGAAGGGACTCAAGGAGGCCAGATGTTAATGAGCGAGGCACCTCGGTTAATGCAACTCTTCCTGTTTTTTTCCCTCATTTGTGCTAAAGAGTTCCAGCAGAGGAGATGTGGGCTTACATGCCAACGTTGTCTCTGCCCCTTCCATTTAGGTTCTATACAAATGTGTGTGGGCTTGATTTGACTTTTTTTGTTTCTTTTTTTGTTGTTTTTCATTGATCACATTATTCATGTGTGTGTGATTGTCATGGTGTCATTAAAGGTAGAAACCATGTATTTGCATTGGATTTTTGTATGACTTTGTACTCGGGTGACATTTTTTTTATTTTACAAAGACAGTCCGAGTTCTTTCATGTCTAATTCTGTGCATGTTTCCAGTTGTATTAAGCAAACATTGGTCCAAAAAAGTGGTTTATAGCTAATTATAGCTGATTAAATGTATTTCTTTTCTTTTGACTATTTGACTCCTTTTTTCTTTCTGGTGGTGAGCATTATGTAATCTCTGCACTGAAACAGTGCCTGCATTAAATGATCTCCTACAAGATTAAATGTATCCCTGTAGAGTGTACATAGACTCTACCTGTACACATTATTTTATAACAAAGGGTTAACCCTAACCCACAATTTCACTATAAAGGCTGCACTTATCTCCATTGTACTGTTAATGTTTCTACATGACCCGGAGAAGCTTGCAGTACAAGACCAACCAAACTTCAACTATGAAGTAAAACTGCAACTACGTTTCAATGCCCATGGAGGTCATTGTGCATCTTGGAATTTCATTATAACCCAAATACCCTAAATTGACACTTGTACTTGGTGTATTAAGTCATTTGACTTGATACACACCACACAAATGAAAGCTTCCTATTTAGTTATACAACTCATGTACACAGTTCACAGTGACATCAATTAGTAATTTAGCATTGTGATGGTGAGAATTGAATAGTGAGTGATCTTTAGTAGTGACCCATATTCTGTTCCATGTTCTTACACAGCAAGTTGAGTAGAAACATTCAAATATACTAAGAACAGTTACATTTTGCTCAACATTGGCTCAGTTTTGAAAAATCTAATTTAGTTTATTAGGTCAAAAGATTTACATTTAGCAAGCATTTGAATCCAAAGCCATTTACATGCAAAGCTCGGAACAATCAACGCATACATTTTATTTGAATTTGACTTCACGTGATTAGTAAGTAGTAGACCTACTGTGACAAATGTCATTAAAGCAAATGCAGAGGCAACCTCTTTCACCTGCATTCATATAAATAATAGTTGGAATTGTTAGGGTGTAAAGAGGAAAAAACCAATACAAAAAAAATTCATAGATTTGACATTTCATGTTCCAATAAATGCCATAGGCCTGCATAAAATTGCCACCTGATATAACGTCTCTTTGAGCAAGTCCAAGTCCACTCTCTCAAGCGACAGGCTCCAGAACCACTTCAACCTCCACGTACGTGTCTGTTGGCTGGAACACATCCTCCGCTGAAGGCCATTGGCAGGGGGAGAAGGTTGTCGGTGACATTCGGTACATTGTGCAAATACACGCCATTTCCGAACGTTGTGGAACCTTGAGGTGTGTATAAATGAATGTATGCGTGATTGAACCAAAACAAAACAAAAAGATTGGATTCCACCTACCTTTCTGCTTGGTCTTGTACCTCTGGTAACATCTGGACAGCAGAATAAACACCACAGCCTCGAGCAGCTGGAATAAGATGTAGACGATAGGAAACATAAAGAGGGGCCCTATGATTTCTGGTGGGAAACCCACCTTCAGAATGGTGGAGGCCAACTGAATGTTCTGGCAGCCCGTTTCTATGGAGATGGTCCTCCGGCATCTGGGGAGAAAAAACATTAATAATAGGCCTACATACACCAAAAATATCTGGTGATAACTTAATCACTATTAAGCCTATTATTAATATCCAATCACGTTTGGGCCAGTGTTGGCACACTTGTCCTCTTGCTACCTTTTCATGCCAACAGCTTTTTCAACTGCTGCGAATCAGGCCACCCCAAGCTGCTACTGCTTACTAGTGTTGTATGTGTCTGAACGATTCTTGTGTTATTATTATTATTATTATTAGTATTAGTAGTAGTAGTAGCCTATTAGTTGTTTTTTGAGTTTTGTCATTTTCATAGTTGAATAGGTGGTCAAAAAAAAATCATATCAAATAACAAAAATAAGAATATAATAGTAATAATAATCATCCTCATCATCATCATAATAATAATATAAAAAGGAAAAAGAAAAATGTATATTCATACAGACACATCATATACCTAACATATAGGTCTACATAAATACATTACATCCATGTATACATATAGCTACATACCTACTCTACATATGGAATACAGCAGTAGAAGAAAAAGAAGAAAAGTAATAAATGAATAAATAAATAAATAATAATACAAATGTGTACATACTGTACATACTATTATGTTCTTGTTTTGATCACAAAATATCTATAACCAATAATGTTGTCTAGGGTGGTCTAACACAAATTAATTTCTCCATTGACAGATCTTCTTTCCATTGTTGGATTGTAGGAATCTCTGGAGTCTTCCAATGCATAGCTATTGTAAGTTTTGCTTGTAAAATACAAAAATCCACTGGCCAGATTCCCAGTAAACATAGTTTAGGACACCATGGACGGTTGACCGAAGCAATATGAGATAGAAAGCTTTTTACCAACAGGCAATCCCATATGCAATGATTAGGGCTTGCACAGAAAAGTCGACTTATCAATGTGATGTGAGGAGTCATTGACCACATGATTTCACACAGCATCATTTTTTTCTCCACCACATTTGCGCCAAGTCCCGCCCTACTCTGCCTCTGATTGACTTAGGTGTAAGAGAGATGGTGTGATACAAGTTCTCAATAACCATTTATACTGTATTAGTTTGAATCTGGTGTTAATGCTCTGGGTTTGTGATGTCATTCCAGATTGTCTCTGTAATATCTTCTTTCAAATCACTGGATTCACTGGATAAGTGCAGTGGTAAGGTGCAGATATTATAGTTGTACCAAAAACTCAGCTGGTGTAGTTGAGTTGTTTTGAGATGTTGATATAAAAGATCTTATGTCTGTGTTTCCTGCTTATCGCAATAGCGAATGGTTCACCTGCTAAAATGAAGAGTAATGGAGATAGATTGCAACCTTGCCTGCAGCTGCGATTTAATAGAAATGGTTTGGATATGATGTGATTAGTTTGTACCTCAGCTGATGGATTAGTTACTATAAAGGATTTGTATCCACCTACATTGTTGTCCGTACAAACCCAGCCTATTGAGGCTAACCTGGAGGAGATAAGGCCATTCTACACAGTCAAATGCTTTGAAGGCATCAAGTGTTATCATGGCTGAGTTTGGGGGCATCGCCAGAAGCATGAATAATATCGAGAACTCTTCTGATGTTATTTATGAAAGGCCTGGCGACCTTTTAATAAACCCATTCCCGTTCAGTGGTGGTCAGAGAAGGCAGATATTTATCTAATCTCATTGAAGTGACTTTGGGATCATTTTTTGATGATGAATTTAATAATGAAAGAGGCCTGTATGAGTTGCATTTACTTGGCATTTCTTTTTCTGGTTTATGAAAAACTATCTGTAACGATGGTGGTAAATTACCATTTACAAATGTTTCATTGGCCATTGCTTTAATTGGGCCCAAGTTTTTCTTTCAATATTTTAATCAGGTCTACGCTGGTGGCCATTGATGGCTCTTCTACTGTTAAAATGGTGTCCTTCCTTCCTCTGGTGGTCTAGGTAGGCCCAAGCCATTTAGAAAACGGGGTCTGGGCTGTGCAGTCTGCTGCAGGTTATAAAGTATACACCTTTTCATCATATGACTAAAAAGCTAAATTAATTGATCCAGGATCAGTAGTTAACCCTCCTTGAGGGAGCTCTGTTTAATTTATTGACCTCTTACTTTCCTCAGCTTTGGTTAGGCAAGCAGGTAGTTTTCCTGCCTTCTCACCCTGATCATAGTAGGACTGTTCTGGCCGTGTTAGACCTGCTGATGCCTTGTTGGTGGACATTTCATTGAATTGGGCTCGAAGGGTTCTTACTTGTTTCCTAATATCCTGGCTATCGCACACCACCACTTCCTCCTCCAATGTCCCTCTCCAGTCCCTTAAGTTGTAAATTATATCTATTTGATTTACTGCTGGTAAAGCTAAGCTTTGCCCTCTTATATAAGCCTTAAAGTCGAGCAGAATTGGCAATTCTAGAGCTAGTGGGCTAATGAATATCTTCTTCACTACCTGCCTACTACCTGTGTCTGTACGCGCTGATTGGTTGAAATGGTCAGGACCTCAGCGCGTCAGCAATCGTCAGCACAAGACTAGCAAGCTACTGTGCACAGTAGGCATACATCATATTTTGTTTTACTAGAAGAAAATCTGATGGGATCTTGATATAAGAATACGAGGAAATGGGACCAGGGAATATGACCAGGGAAGTGACCTAAAACGGTTAAAAGGACACTTTTAAAACGTCTTTAAAGGCCTCCTACCTTATAGAAGCAGAGGTCTTTGGTATTTTTGACTCCCAAAGAGGTATTTGGGAGTCAAAAAAGGTTATAAAGTTAGGGTCATGTAGACATTTAGGGTTATGTCGCCATCTAGTGGGCGCTTTAAGTAATGCATTAGATTTGTCGTTGATTAGTGAATGGTCAGAAATAACCATGGTAGACCTACTATAGTTGCAATTGCTGTTATTTGGCAGTGAATTTGAGATCAGGAAGTAGTCAATCCCAGAGTAACTCATCTTGGATCCATGGGATCCAAGATGCAGTTGACGTCTCCACCCATCTGAGTGAGGATATAGAGTGAGGTCATCAACCATAAAATTATGGTTCATCTGCATTTGGACCAGAAATGTTGACTAGGATTATAATTGAATTAATTTAATCTACAAGGATACCGCGGGTAATCACATATTTTCCTCCTGGGTCAATCCTAACATTTTCCACTTCATAAGGAATAGACTTGTGTATCTAGAATTGGAGGAATAAGAGGCAAGAAATACCTCACCAGGCCACCTATGTTTTTAATGTATTAGCTTTAAATGGGTTTCCTGTAGCATTGTTTTGGAATGCTTGAAAACTGCTTAATTATAGACATAACCTTTTTTTATTTTGGTGTCTTTGCCCAGACCCCTGACATTCCAACTGGTAATGATCAGTGGATCTCTTTCAGCCATTATAGCATACTAAGAAATTGATCAGACAAAGGATCACAGCAATGTAACACGAGAACATAACACTATGGGACTCCTCAATCACCCCCATTTCCAACATCTCCTCTTTGATGACATCCTCTTTGATGACCTCCCTCTTAGCTTCTGGGATGCGATAGGGCCGCTCAGTAATTATGTTGTGTTGGATCACATTGGTACGTCCTGGCAGTTCGGAGAATACATATTTGAAGTGGCTTGTCAGTGGCTTCTCGTGGCTGGGGGCCAGCTGAGGGCCCAAAGGTACCTGTGGGGGGTCAGAACCTGGGATTTCAACAGTCAACGATGGCATCGGAACACAATCTGGGGTATACCATTTCTTCAGCAGATTGATATGATAAATCTGACAGGATTTTCTTCTCCCAGGTTGTCTCACCTTATAGTTGACCTCCCACCCTCTCGAGTACTTCATGCCATTTGGCCAGGAACTTGCATTCAGCAGTTGGGACGAGGACAAGGACCAACTCACCAGGTCCGAATTCCTGAAGTTGGGCTTTTCGGTTGTAGACCTGGGCTTGAGCTTGTTGCACCTGCTGCATATGCTCCCGCACGAGGGGCCATATTTTACCCATCCTCTCTTGCATCTGGTCAACATACTCGATGACGGAGTGGTGGGGCGATGGTTGTTGGAAAACAAGACAAAGGGGATTAGTTGGTCCCAGTTTTTTTTCCATCAACATCAATAATCTTTCTCAGCATTTGTTTGAGGGTCTTATTAAACTGTTCGACGAGACCATCCGTCTGTGGGTGGTACACCGAGGTTCTTATCTGGTTCACCTTCAACAACTTCAGCACATCTCCTTCATTACTTACGACATGAAGCAGCTTCCCTGGTCGGTTAGGACCTCTTTGGCGATGCCGACCCGACTGAAGAGGAGGAACATTTCCCTGGCCACGGCCTTAGCAGTAGCAGTACGTAATGGGACAGCCTCGGGGTTGCAAGTGGCGTAATCCATGATGACTAGGATATAGCGATGCCCCCTACTGGTCTTCGGCAGGGGTCCTACTATATCCATGGCCACTCTCTGGAAAGGTGTGTCAATTAAGGGTAAAGGATCAATGGGTTCTGGTAATTTACCTTTGGGGCTGTCTTCTGGCACTCCATGCAACTATTGCAATATTCCTGGACCGCCCTTTTCACGCCTGAGAGAAAACTCTGTATCCCTGGCTCCTATTCTTATGGTCAGCTTGGGGGCCCTGGTGCTCTTGTGGGCCCAGCAAGTGGTGACATAGCTGCCAGGCTTCTGTTGTGAACTGGTTGGTCCAGAGGTAGCCATCGATTCCTCATTGGCAGGGCAGCTCCATGATAAATGACCCTCCTGGCCACAGGTGAAGCACTTTCGACGGTCCCGGTTTACCAGAGGTCGACACTGGTGAACCGGTTCGCCACTGCCGGGCGGTCTGGAGCTGGGCTGGTGCCTACAGTTCATACTTCCTCTGCCTCGACTGTTCACCTCTAGGGTCAGACCGGTGGGGTCCTAGACTCTCCATCCGACTGCCTCGCATCAGCTCCACTGTGACCTGGTAGTTTTCCAACAGCGCCACCAGGGCATCCACTGTCTCTGGGTTGCTCTGGGAGGCGTGCCGCTTGGCATCGGCTGGCAGAGCTCTAACACACCGATCCATCACAAGTCTGTCAAGGGCTGATGGTCCATCTCCTGTGGTGAGCCAGCTGCGGGACAGGCGAATTAGTGCCGCAACCTGTGGTCGAACTGGGGCAGCGGGGTCGTAGGTCCAGGCATGGAACTGTTGAGCCCTTGTTGGTGGTTGTGACCATAATGGGCTAAAATGGCGCCTTCAAGAAATCATAATTGTTCACATCTCTGAGGGCCAGGTCCCCACAAACCTTCTGAGCTTCCCCCGTTAAAAAAGGCCCCAGTATTCCTGCCCACTCTGCCTTGGGCCACCGTTCTCTCTCTCTGCAGTTCTCTCAAACACAAGGTAAACCTCAATGTCATCTTCTGTGCCCTGTTTAGTCAGCACTTTACTGGGTTCTGTCGGCTTCTCTGGCTTGACCAAATGTTCGCCCAGTATGGTCATAGCATCTTGTAAAAATCATAAAATCAAACGCATTTTTTTAAAATTGTAAACCAAGAAGTTATGTTCACAAATGTAAAAAATACAATTGTTTGTTGTGTTCACAATTACGATTTCATTTTTTTCGAGTACAATTTCATTTTTTACGAGTACGATTCTGTTTGGGGTTTTGGCGTGACTTTGGCATGGAGGCGGGGTAAAGGGAAGGGGGCGACTTTATTGGTCACTTGGACAAATGCGTCATTGGTATTGGTAACCCTGACTGAAAGGTGTGCGATACTGCAAGATTTGGTATTGATCCAATACCAAGTACATACAGGGCCAGTATCGCCGATACCGATACCAATACCAATACTATTTAATAATTGATTTTTTTTGTTGGGGGTGCTGGCGCTAGGATTTCACTCGCGATCGTATTGTTGAGGGTACTAACGTACTGCATACTACATAGCAGGGGCGGATCTAAGAGTTGACAGAGCTGCTATAGCTGCCGTCTGGTACTACTTCAGTGTGAACAGACTGCATACTGAACATTTAGTATGCAGTATATACTATGTAGTATGTAGTATGCAGTATATACTACGTAGTATGCAGTACGTTAGTATGTGTTTGGAAAACAGCCGATGTGAATGCTTTCAGTCAGGGTTACCAATACCAATGACGCATTTGTCCAAGTGACCAATAATGTCGCCCCCTTCCCTTTACCCCGCCTCCACACCAAAGTCACGCCAAAACCCCAAACAGAATCGTAATCGTAAAAAATGAAATCGTACTCGTAAAATATTAAATTGTGAACATGAGTGAGAAAAAACAATTGCAATTTTATTTTTTATTTGTGAACATAACTTCTTGGTTTACAATTTTTAAAAAAATTGTTTGATTTTATGATTTCCACATCTACGACTACAAATTTTTTTCCTACACAGACAATACTTTTGGCGTTAATTTGACTCCATACCCTATGCACGTCACATAAATGTGACGTAACCCTACGCACCTTCACATATATGCAACGTAATGCAATTTCTCATTGATTGGTACAAGTATCTGTAGGCCACTTGAATTATTTGAAATAATAAATCAGCAAGTAGCCTAAATATCCATGTGTTGAGTCATATTGATGTTAAAAAAGAATCCGGCCCCCATGAGGTCTCATTTGAACCAATCCGGCCCACTATCTAATTCATATTAGATAGTGGGCCGTCTGACACCCCTGGTCTAAGCCCTTGTTTTTCAAAAGAGGTGTAGCCTCTTTTGAAGTTACACTTTTAAATAATTTGGTCTGCAGTTCTCAGGACGAACGCGTCTCAGCTGGCATTTTTCATAACCGGAAGTATTACTGTTACTGTTATTATTATTATTATTATTATCATGTGTGCAATATAATAATTGTCTGCTGGCACAGGGCGAGCAGACACTTCTACGCACCCAAAGCTCCCCCTCCTTGCCCAGTCTCTCCTCAGAGGTCAGCATGATCTAAACAGCTGGATGTCAACCAGCTGTCTCAAACTCAAAAGGAAAACAGAGCCCATGTTGGTGGCATCTAAGGCAAGCAAGGGCTGAGAATCATGTCCTATACGTTCATGTCCTATATATATATACAAAAACCGTTCTGGACTCCAGTCCTCTGAGACCATTCACTCAGGTCTTCATCGCCTCCCGATTGGACCACTGGGGCCCATCATCATCTTTATCATCATCGTCATCCTTATATATTCAGGTGACTTACGATCCACTGAGTTTGAAGACGGCAGCGAGGCAGTATCCAAAGATGAAGCCAATGAGGGGCATGAGACAGCCGATGGCGAGGAGGGAAGGACTCATCACCAGGAGGATGTACTTCCCAACAGTAATACCCGCCAGACAGATAATCGCCACAGTGGCTACCGCCATGACAGCCAGGATGACCTGAAGGATGGGAAGTAGAAAGAGTATAGTTAATAGAAAGGGTTTAATTTGTAGCAGGCTATAAGACATTTAAGAAACACTTCCCCCCACTGTCCCCTAATTTGTATGGAAGCCTGCATTAATTTTAACTGATCTTGAAGCATTGCAAATCTCCTCCAAATATAATCATTAATAAATAATAATTTGTGTTTAGTATTATTGGGCAGAGGCTGAGGCTCTGTTCTTTCTTCCAGTAGCATGCTTTGATCTGGATTTGGGATTTAGCTCCAACACATTGCCTGAATTTGACCTAAAGGAATGGGCAAGATTTGAATACTATACATGTTTGTAGTTGATGTTTCTGTTTTTTTCATGTGCGTAGTGCGTACTGACCCTCGAGGCAGACTTGGTCCAGTGCGGCCTGTAGTGGGTGATGAGGATGCCGATGGCACAGGGTATTATGGTCAGGACCAGGGTGATGATGATTCGGCCGTAGGGCACCACATTCACCAGGCCGGGGAAGCCCTGGCAGTACACGTACAGCAACAGAGGCATCATGCCCAGAGCGAGCACCGAGGAGCAGGACGTCATCACGATGCTAGGCAGTGGTAAATTAGTGTTTTATTAGTAGGCTTTCCAAAGTGACCCTTGGCATGCATGTTCCTGTGATAAGCTATCTATTGGACCCCAATTAGGACACTCTGTCATGCTGGGTCTAGGCCTGATAAAATATGTGTGGACCTGATAAAAGATGGAATGCAAGGCCAAATAGTAGGGTGAATGACCGTGTGGTTGATAGTAATCATCGGTATGCATCTATATGCTACATAGAAAGTTGGAAGTCATGGCTGAATTTCCATCTTCCAGTTTGTGAATGACGAAAACCACACAATTAGCGGACATGGTGTGTGCCAGGGTTTACAATGACTCTATGTGTTGTCAAAGAGAACGCAATGGCCATAGTTATTGGGTTATTAAGACACTGTTGTGATATTAGTAATGTGTCCACGCACACCTATACTATACCTGAGGTTCATGTCACCCTGCAGGGGCAGCGTTAGCATGTTGGACAGGGTGCCCCCTGGGCAGCAGCCGCAGATTAGCACCGTCACCGCCTTCAGTGCATCCAGATCGAATGCCTGGAAAACCCCACATCATAGTAAACCACCGCCTGATGTTGTACTTGGCTGTAGAACAAGCATATTTATAGTGTATATACTGGTGTGTGTGTGTGTGTATATATATATATATATAATATATATATATATACTGTATATATATATATATACACACATATATATCTTTGGTCTGACGTCAACAATCAGACACGTGTGACAGTAGTGTAACTTGTAAATAGTATTGTTGTTGCTGTTGTTATTATTAACCAATACCAACCTTGGCTAAGAGAAATGCAGAGAGAGGCATGATGCCAAACTGAGCCACTGCTGCTATTATCATTCCCCGGGGTTTCTTGATATGCTCCTGGACGGGACATAATAAAACCAGGTTTATGGCAAGACACCTCTCGGAAGGAGAAGGAGCACAGATCCACACTGAATTTGCACAGAAGAGCAAGGTTGAAACATGAGATTTTAATAAACTAACCACATCCACGCAATTATAATTAAAATTATTCTTCAAGAAATATGTCATTACTAGATTAATGTAGTAATTAATGTCATTAATCACATTACTATACATTAAATGAAACTACATAGGCCTATGTAGTAATACTCCGTATTAGCCTGCATTACAATTGAATTCCAACACTCCCACATAGAGTCAAATTTGATCCCTTACACAGTATATGTCTATCAGGAACATATCCACATAATCCACATCACCTTGATCTTGGACCAATTCATGGTACATCCCAGCGACACCATGGTTATGAAGATGGCGATTGACACACAGACGTTGAGGATGTTGTCCAGTAGGGGAGACAGTGGTGATTCAAACGCAGTGCTGCTGTGGTTGGAGGCCCCTGTTGTGTCCAGTGGGTCGCTGCCATTTGGCCACAGGTCGTCATGCAACAAGTCCCCATCGTAATCCATCGGAGTCCGCAATCCAATGACTTTCCCTTATCGCTGATAACAAACTATTTAACACAGGTTTGAAAATATGTGAGTATCCCTGTGATCAAATATGGCGATGTGTCCCTTCATTATTAGTTCAGCGAATATTAAGGCCCATGTGTTGCTGATTTAATTATAGTAGGCCTAAACTCAAATTCAAACAAAGACGAAAATAAACAGTGAAAACATTTGAGTTAAAGCTTTAGTTTAGCTTTTAATATCACATTTTCGTTGTGGTTGTGTATGAAGAGAGTTTAAGGTGTAACTGAAAACAGTGATCAACTGCACGCTAGGTTGAACAGTTAATTTCTTCTACTTAAGGCTAACGGATAGACCTACTAATAATTTGGCAATCAAGTCTAAAAATAAGGGTATGTAACATAAATAAACCATTATTTATTTTATCATCCCATAAAGGGATAATAATTCAGGCTGGGAATCTAACGTCAGTCCAGGCCAATCTCCACATTCACTCCATTCACAACAGACCACGTATACTGTAAGCGTTTTGTTGAAATATTTGACTGTTCATGCCAGTAACATATCTTTTACTTGTGTGTCATCAGTTTCAAGAATTAGTCAATTGCACTTCCATAATTTAGGCAACAGGAATAAATATTCATATATATCATTTTTGTGCACTTTTGCACCTGGCATTTCCTCAGAGCTCTGACTGGACTGTGTGTGTGTGGCGACCAATCTCGTGTGATGACAGACAGACCATCAGCTTAAAGGGGGGGCTGACGGTCTACAGTTCTGAGGGACTGTAGCTGCCCTGTGTTGTTTTCTCTTTGATTTATCCATTTAATTTAGGATTTTTAACACTGGCCTGACACTCAACCAGCTTGCCAGGCCCCGGTGGCTAGTCCACCCCTGGCATAAAGCTGAACCTATAGTTTCACCTGGGTTATGATGGCCGCTGTCAATGAGACAAGCCAGCCGCTTGGATCTTCGAACAACCCCATGAGTAATCCCGGCACAAGTGCAGCCACAAACCAGCCCAGCAATGTGATCACTTCTTAAAATCACTGGGTGCTACCACCGACTGGTGGTATGTAGGCTGTATAGCTACTGAGGGAAAAACGTCCATACCTGAGGCACACAATCTCCACACACATTTACAAATCTGATTATGTAGTATGCATTAGAGATTATTTTACACATTTACAAATCTGATTATGCATTAGAGATTATTTTACACATTTACAAATCTGATTACACAACTCTCCACTCACATTTGTAAATAGTTGCTACAACAATGGCCCCATAGTTATGAGTGTAGTTACGAGTGCTTCTCATTCCCTTCAGCGAGAAAAGAGTTATAATAACTATTATAACTCTGGAGCAGCAGCAGATGTACCTTGTACTGTACCATGTTATGTAGTTTAATTGATGGAAAAACATACATACAAACTATGTAATAATATTGTACAAACTAATACCAATATTATTCTTCAGCAATAGAAAAACCTGTGCTCTCTATCAGACTATGAGATAAGCTTTACTGTAATAGACTAGAATAAGTTGACTTTGGAAAGGTCAACTTGAGCATTTTATAAGAAAGCATTCCCATGGTTTGCTCACCCGTCAGCTAATGTGAAAATTGCATATGTATACAACTGGAAAGATATTATATTAGAAGTGCAAGCATTAACGCCTAGACATAAGGTTAAACTCATTTAGATTTAAATTATCTACAAAAGGACATACTAATTACCTTAGAGGAATGAGGATTCTGCTGTTTTAATCTCTGGGACAAATTAGTTTACCCTTGCAATGCCTCTGGTTTATACCAGAGGCATAGCTCAGCTGCACTTTGCCTTGTGTCTTGGGGAGGAGATATTGATACCGTGTACAGAGGGAGTCCAACTATCAGGTTTGTTCAGGATGGACCCATACAACTGTAAAGACACAGTGGCGTAGCCTGTTGGGTGCAGAAATGGGTGCTAGCGCGAGGATTCTACTCTTCTACTCGCGATCTACTATTATAGTAGATCGAGGATTATTATATTTTTTAAAAACACCCACTTCATGCCCAGGCCCACCCATAGCTATGCCCCTGCACAGGGGGCAGAGGAATTAAGTCTTTACTGGATACTTTCCAGGGGAAATGGAGCCAGAGACTGCAGCAAAGTTACCTAGTTTGAGACGGACACAGACTGGCAGGTCTCTTTCTGGAGTTTGTTGTCCCTACAGCCAGCAAGCTGCAGTACCTGATGGACATCTATGTGGGGGCCGTGCATTTCCAGTTGTTGGCTTTGTCCTCCTCCGTTCAGGGGGAGGAACAAAGCTGGAGAAACCTGTTGTAAGATCTAGCAACAGACATGGACAAGGTGGCATTGAAGCTGTCCTGCCCAGCAAGGCATGATTATCAAGCCTATTACTCTTTATTGGGAATTTTATATGGGAACCATGAGGCCTAAATTCTGGACCTCAACAAGGGCACGGTTCCTGAAAAGCTAATACTGCAGGGCAAAGGTCTGTCTATCAGTAGCGTGGTGGCGTGGTGGCCAAGTGGTAAGGCGTCGGTCTCGTAAACCGAAGATCATGGGTTCAAACCCCATCCATGCCTGTCAGACTGCTTGTGAACAAGCAACCTACTCTATGTGCTGGCTCTTTATGCTCGGTTATAGACAAATATTGAAGTCACTTTCTGCAATGTAATATAGAAGTTGAAGTGCTGATGTTGAAGAAATCCAATGAAAGTAGGAAAAAAGTTAAGGGCTGACAGTGGTAGAGCGGTTGTCTGGCAACCGGAAGGTTGCTGGTTCAATCCCCTGCTCCTCCTAGCCAAGTGTCGAGGTGTCCCTGAGCAAGACACCTAACCCTAACTGCTCCCGATGAGCTGGCTGTTGCCTTGCATGGCTGACACCGCCGTCGGTGTATGAATGTGTGAATGAATGGGTGAATGTGAGGCACAATGTAAAGCGCTTTGGATAAAAGCGCTATATAAATGCAGTCCATTTACCATTTACCATTTACCAAGTGGTGTTTACTTGTTTGTACTCCAGTGAATTATAACTTTGAACAATCAGCGCCCAGCGCATGAGCCTCTGGTTCTGATTGTACATTCTGCTTAAAAATACGAGCGGGTTGTGGTCGGTGTAGACGACTATAGGAACCGCGCTGGAACCTACGTACACTTCGAAAAACTGAAGAGCCAGTAGTAACGCTAGAGCTTCTTGCTCAATAGTGGAGTAACGGGTCTGGCACTTGTTAAACTTTCGCGAGAAATAACACACAGGGTGGTCCAGCCCATT
>OMKN01012366.1:2149-13324 GCA_900302345.1 Melanonus zugmayeri | reverse complement strand
ATGGAGTAGACGTGCTTTCGAGAGCTCCTCTCCGTTTATTTCTTAATTGTTTAAATTTGCCGTCTTTCCAAACAAGTTTGCTCTCAAAACTCATAATAACTATTATTAGAATTCTACATACTCCAGACCTGTCGAAAAAGCTCAGAAAATGCCGAACAAACAAAGGGGAAAAGGAGCTAAGAGCGGACAGCTAGCAAGCACCGTGGCTAACGAGGAATCATCAGATGATGAACAATCCACGTCAACAAGTGCAATGCTGAAGGAGATGTCGGAGGCAATTCTGAAGACCATTAATGACCGTTTTGACCAGTTCGAGACGAAATTCGCATCCCTTCAGTCATCGCAAAATGTTCTAACGGCACGAATGGATTCAATGGACGAGATGGCCTCAGACCACGAGTGTCGCCTGGCGGTGATGGAGAAGACCATGTGCGAGCTACAGGCAGAGAACACTCGCCTGCGAGCCAAGACGAATGACCTAGAGGGCCGCTCCCGCCGCAATAATATTAAGATTGTGGGCATTCTAGAAGGAGCGGAGAAGGGGAAACCGACAGAGTTTATAAGCTCCATCATCCCAACATTACTTGGCGAGTCACACTTCCCGAAGCCAGTGGTCATCGATCGTGCGCACCGCACTCCACAGCCAAAGCCCGCGGAGGGAGCCAGACCTCGCACATTCATCGCCAGGGTCCACCACTATCAGGAGAAGGAGATGATAATGCGACTCGCCCGACAACAGCGAAACCTGACGTACAATGGACAGCGAGTCTTCATCTATCCGGACTACACAGCTGAGGTGATGGAGCAGCGGCGTGCGTTCCGGGAGATCATGCAAGTGCTGCGGGAATCGGAGATAAAGCATAGCCTGCGTTTTCCGGCCAAACTTCATCTCCAACACAACGGGCAGCCTAAGGTCTTCACTTCCCCCGGAGAAGCAAAGACATTTGTGGACAGGGCATTGAGAAACGACGCTGGAGACGGGTAGTCTGCTACAGTGTACAGTTTTACTGAGAGCAATCAGGAACACTAACTAAAGACGGTATAATCTCATCTTTTATTTCTATATTGTTTAAAAGGCGGAGAGGGCGGTTAGCTTGACACAGCTTGTTATTTATAGGCTGGTCTGTTAGCAGGCTGATAGTTGCACTTTTACGAGCCATACGCCCGGCTGTCCTCACTACGTGAGATGGGGAAGATGATGCTTCGTTTGGGGAAGTGTCGACGGGGAGGGGGTTGGGGTTTGTTAATGTTTGTTGTTGTTACAAGCTGCCAGGCTTATTGTTTACTTTTTTTGTTCATTCTCTTTATGATCTGCCGTTTTAGGCTACTATTATTTTCCCAAATGTATAAGTATGAGTAACATAACAGTGGTTTCATGGAATGTACGCGGGCTCGGACATGCAGTCAAGCGGGGTAAAGTGTTTGCACATTTAAATTATCTTAGAGCTGATGTAATTCTCCTACAAGAAACTCATATAAAAGTTACGGAGCAGAGGCGGTTGAGGGCCGGCTGGGTCTCCCAGGTGTATCAGTCACCTTTTACGTCTAAGGCTAGGGGTGTAGCTATTCTTTTTCGCAAGAATATCCCATTTCGACTTGATTCAATGGTCACGGACCCTAACGGCAGATATATTATGATTACCGGAAATATACATTCGTTCCCTGTCACACTGTTGAATGTATATGGTCCAAATACTGATGATCCCAACTATTTCCGCAAGGTTTTTGATTTAATTCCAGATCTCAATACCACCAATCTGATCATGGGCGGCGACTTTAATTGTTATCTTGACCCATACCTTGATAGGCTCTCCTCCCGTATTCCACCTGCCATTGCATCAGTCCAAACGTTGAATAATCTAATTAAGTCTAGGAATATGGTAGATATTTGGAGATTGCAACACCCAACAGATAAGGACTATTCATTTTTTTCTCATGTCCACAAATCTTACACAAGAATTGACTATTTTTTAGTGGACGCAAAACTGGTATCTAATATTGATCATACTAAATATCACAATATATTAATATCAGACCATAGTCCAGTATCGTTGGAACTGAAGCTTGCATTACCTAAACACAGCTATTCTTGGCGTTTTAACCCACGGTTGCTCACCGACCAAGTGTTTATGGCTTATATGATAGCACGGTTTAGTGAATTCCTTGAAGATAATGATACAGGGGATGTGTCAGACTCCATACTCTGGGAGACCCTTAAGGCAGTCATGAGAGGTCACATCATCTCATTTGAAGCTTCAAAAAAAAAGGAACAGCGCCGCCGTCTAGTAGAGATTGAAAACGCACTCCCAACTCTTGAACAGTCTTATAGAAAATCTCTTTTACAAGAAGATTATAATAAGATTTTGAATTTGAAATATGAATACAACTGCATTCTTGGTGAGCATGTTGGCAAACTATTACTCAAGCTCAGACAGAGACACTTTGAGTTGGGTGACAAACCGGAGAAGCTGTTAGCCAGACAACTGAAAGGAGCACAGGCGAGCCGTGCAATCCACAAAATTAAGTCTAAGGCTGGCAATTTGTTAACCAACCCTAAGGAGATAAACAGCCGCTTTAAAGAATTTTATTCAGAACTATATACTGCCAAATCGCAGGCTACTAGTGCAGACTTTGCTGTGTTTTTTGACTCCCTCGATTTACCAAAACTGGACGAGTCGTCCAGATTAGAGCTTGACTCAAATATTTCGGAAAGTGAGCTAGTGGAGGCTATTAAAGCATTTCCCTCTGGTAAGGCGGCAGGCCCAGACGGATTTGGTTGTGAATTCTACAAAGCATTTCATAGGGTACTTTCCCCGCTTCTACTCAGGATGATTAACGACTCCATTAAAAATACTAGATTTCCAAAGACCCTATATGAGGCTAATATCTGTATTTTATTAAAAAAAGGCAAGGAGGAAACCGAACCTGGAAGCTACAGACCAATTGCTCTCCTTAATTTTGACCAAAAGTCTGTCACAAAAATACTAGCCAATAGACTGGGAAGGCATATTTCATCAATCATACACCCTGACCAGACAGGATTTATCCCGGGTAGATTTTCATTCTGCAATGTGCGTCGGCTCCTAAACAATCTATATGCCAACCCGGTAGGAGACTCCAGGGCAGCCATCTTGTCATTAGATGCGGAGAAGGCATTTGATCAAATAGAGTGGCCCTATATGTTTGAGACACTTCAAAGATTTGGATTTGGGGATTCTTTTATTGCATGGGTCAAAATGCTATATCTCTGCCCGACGTCATCTATCCTTACTAACAATGACAGGTCCAGTCCTTTTGATTTGCAGCGTGGGGTCAGACAAGGAGATCCTTTGTCTCCTTTACTCTTTGATCTCGCCCTGGAGCCCCTCGCAATAGGAATCAGGAGTCACCCAAATATCAGAGGTATTAGGGTAGGAAACCTAGAAAGCCGGGTGAGTCTTTATGCTGATGACACACTAGTATACCTTTCTCACCCGGAAGCCTCTGTCCCTCCCCTGTTAGATTTTATTGAGTCATTTGGCAAGCTCTCTGGCTACACAATCAACTGGGGTAAAAGTGAGTTTATGCCTCTATCTGACGATATAGATTCCGTTTTCCTTAATGCTTTACCATTTAAACTAGTACATGATCACTTTACATACCTAGGACTCAAAATACCCCAGAACCCAAAACTTTTACATAAACTCAACTATGGTGATATGGTCACAAAGCTGAAGCGGGACATAGAGAAGTGGAGGATTCTTCCCCTGTCTATGATAGGCCGTATCAACGCGATCAAGATGGTATCTCTCCCTAGATTTTTGTATTTATTTCAGAATCTCCCAATCTTCCTCACTGCAGCATTTTTTAAGAAGTTGGACTCCATTATCCTTCCATTTGTTTGGGGATATAAAGCTCATCGTATATCGAAAGCGCATCTGCAAAAGTCAAAAACGGAGGGAGGATTAGGCCTTCCTGTATTTCGTAACTATTTCTGGGCAGCCAACGCTAGGGCTTTGTCTTATTGGCAGTGGGGTTTCCCAGGGGTGGCACCAACTAACAATGCTCCCTTGTGGCTGGACATTGAAACTACAGGTGTGGAAGGTTCTTCCCTTAATACTTTCCTTTTCTCCAAGACAGAATCCCCAGGCAAGCTGATTGGTAATAACTTCATCTTAAGAAACTCTCTTAGGATTCTGAATCAGATAAGAAGTGTTCACAAATTGCCAAGTGTTTCTATGCATACTCCTATATGTCATAACCATGCTTTTTTGCCATCTCAGACGGATGGGGTGTTTGCTGCTTGGAGGGACAGGGGACTTGCTACCCTCGGAGATTTATATGTGGACAAAAAGTTTGCATCATTTAATCAGTTACAAACTAAATTTAACATCCCTAACTCCCACTTCTTTCGTTATCTTCAAATTAGGCATTATGTCGAAGACAGAATTCCAAATTTTAAAACAATGCCAGAGAAGTGCCCATTCTATGACCTCCTTCGGCTCCCTCCGGGCTCCAAACACTTGATATCTCGTTTTGTGTCCCTATTTGCCTCATCTATATCCACTGACCATCTGAGGGAGGCTTGGTCCACTGATCTTAATATTGAGGTGACTGACAACACTTGGAATGGGGGTTTAGCTAGAATCCAATCTTGCTCAATTAATGTTAGGTACAAATTGATCCAATTCAAAGTCACCCATAGACTCCACTATTCAAAGACCAAGCTACACAAAATTTACCCATCGGTTTCTCCACTGTGTGACAGATGCAAAACTGCAGATGGCTCCCTAGCGCACCTTTTCTGGCTCTGTCCTCATCTGCAAAGATTCTGGTGTGAAATATTTGAGTGGTATTCCAGGGTCTATGGAAGGGACATTCCCCCTGATCCAGAGCTGGCACTCTTTGGATGCTCAGTGATTGCTTCGAACTATACCCCTGAGGAACAGTCGGCATTAACGACTGGTATGGTAGCTGCTAAGAAAATGATACTACTGGATTGGAAATCACCTACACCTCCCTGCTTTCAGAAATGGCTAAACGAATTAATCAATATCATGCAGATGGAGAGAATACGCTTCTACAACTCTAAAGTTCCCAGTAGGTATTTGAAAATATGGGGTCCAATTATTGATTATCTCAAAGTTTGAAGAATTGTTGACTATATCCTGTAGTGATGCAAGCCTGTACTCTTTTTTATTTATTTTTATCTATTTTGCTTGTACTCTTTATTTGTATCCC
This sequence comes from Melanonus zugmayeri, assembly GCA_900302345.1. Classification (NCBI taxonomy): domain Eukaryota; kingdom Metazoa; phylum Chordata; class Actinopteri; order Gadiformes; family Melanonidae; genus Melanonus; species Melanonus zugmayeri. The sequence goes on along the minus strand of OMKN01012366.1, from coordinate 8,104 downwards.
TATAATACCAGATGATGTTGCATTTTGGGAATTGCTTTGAACCAGATCATACATGTATGCCTGGCAGCTTGTTGTTTGTTTGTTTGTTTGTCTTGTTTATTAAACTGAAAAACTGAAAATAAAGTATCAAAAAAAAAAAGTTTAATAAAGTCCAGTTAAATATATTATTGAATCCGGCTTCGAGATCCTTTTTTAAGCAACAACACACAGGACAGATCAATACACACACACACACACACACACACACAGGACAGATCCACACAAGATGCACACTCACCTTCTGAAGTTGTTTGATGATGTCTTCATCTTTATTGAGGAAGGGCTTGAATGCACTGTACACACCTACAACACACACACACACAGGTGAATGGAGGGCTGGAAGGAATAGGAAGGAGAGAGAGAGAGAAAATGATAGAGAGAGAGCCTGACCCGTTTTGCAGTCCAGAGTTTTCAGGTTCTTTAGTTTCCTAACTTTCATCTGCTTGGCCATCTCTCCTGGGGCGAGAGACATAGAGAGTGAGAGAGAAAGTGCACACGTAAGTAAGTGTACGAGCATTCACCTGTATCTGTTGATATGATATGTACATATATCACACACACACACACACACACACACACACAGATGATCAGTGTATATATATATGCATGTACATGTGTTACCTGCTTGCTTCATGTCTCCTATACGGATGATGTGAGGCCAGTGCTGCAGTGTCTTCGCAAAGAAGGGATTGGTCACTCCTAGGATGACAGAGGGGCTGGGGGGGAGAGAGAGCGAGAGAGCGAAAGCGAGAGAGAGAGACTTTTATTGTACGGATTTGTGCTTTGGCAATGTAAATGTATGTTTGGGGGGTAGGGGTACTGGTGGGTAGGGATGAGGGTACTGGGGGGTAGGGGTACCAGGGGTACTTACGGGGCCTGGGTCCTAGTGGTGTACTCTTTAAACTCGCTGTCATGGATGGTGAAGTAGGGACGGAAATCACTGCAGTACCGCAGGGGAGAGAGACAACTAGAGACAGAGAGAGAGAGTTTATCATTTAGAGAGCGTGACAACTAGAGACAGACCATCTTTACACCTCGTATTCACATGTGTTTTGGGCAATCGGAGTTGAATCAGATATTGTCAAAACGCATACAAATCCAGTTGTAAATGTGCATTAGTGATCGGATCAGGAGGTGGTCTGAGACTCCTCGTATGTCGTATGACTCCTCCATGTTTGTCATAGCCTGTGCGTCCCTGCGTTCCGTATGAACAAAAAATGGTGATATGATTTACAATTGTTTTGCAGCGTATCAACAAAAAAGCATCAGTGTGTTTTTTCATAAGCACACATGGGAGAGTAGACTCCTTGGGTCATTTCAAACATCCGATACGACATTGAAAGTAAAAAACGACAAACGACCAATGTGGTTTTCGTCCCCAGTGATCCAATAATAAGCATGACATCAGAATGTGACTCTGTGTCGGAGTGTGTTCATGTCTACAGTATGTGGTCCATTGGATAACAGGGGCACAAATGATAAACTCTCTCTATCCCTCTATCTACCCTCTACATTTTAGAGGGTGAGACAGCTAGAAGCAGAGAGAGACAGTTGATCATTTAGAGAGAGACAGCTAGAACCAGAGAGACAGTTTATAATTTAGAGAGAGACAGTTTTATCATTTAGAGAGAGAGACCACTAGAACCAGAGAAAGAGACACAGTTTATCAGACAACATTTAGGCCACGCCTCTAACCCCTACCTGACCAATGCCAGCACAGTATCAGAGGACTCGGCCGGTGACGGTGCCATGACAACCAGGGGCTCCCCTAGCAACACCAGCTCCCACAACATCTGGATGTGGAAAAACACTGGATGGAAACACCTGGAGAGAGAGAGAGAGAGAGAGAGAGAGAGAGAGAGAGAGAATTAAGCTAGAGAAAGAGATGTCAGACCATCAAACTGCTCATGTAACAGTTTGATTGGGAGACTACAGGTGGTGCTTGAGAGCCAACAGGGTGGTGGTGGTGCTTGAGAGCCAGCAGGGTGGTGGTGGTGCTAGAGAGCTCTAGAGGAAGAGGAGAACTCACCTGAAGAGGTCCACCTCGTGGATGGTGGGCAGGACAATAGACACCTGGCTGTCAGTCTACAACACACACACACACACAAGGCACATTATTATTAATCTACAACACCACAACACTATCAGTACATTATTAATATTATTATTATAGATTTAAATTCTACTGTTATTACCATTATGTGTTGTCGAAGGAGTTTTAGTATTAAAGTAAACAGTAAAGTAATTGTCTCTCATCCATCCATTATCCATCTTAGAATCAGACCAATAACTGTGGCTAGATGTAAACAGATGTAGTGTAATTAGTATGAGTGTGTGCATGTGTGCATATTCTCTAATCAATAGTTGATCACCTGTGTTGATTGGACCAGCTGTGAAGTTCCTGGTTTGTCATAGCAGGTTGGGATGCGAACCTATCGGAGGGCAGATCCAACAGACACTTTAACAACAACTAAATACATAATACTTAAACCTACACTATGTTTAAATTGACTCGTGGATAGGCACGTTTTATTCTTGAGAAACTTTCTAGTTCAGATATTTTTTAATGGGGTAAATAGATACAGTAGAAAAGTTACATGCAGGTTTAATTAATACTTACTATACTTAATAAGTTTGATTTGGCCTCCCAAGGTGAGCCTACCTTAATGACCACGCCCTGCCCAGGAGAATCTACCTTAATGACCACACTCTCCCTAGGTAAACCTACCTTAATGACCACGCCCATGATTGGCAGACTCAGAACGCGACCAGGATGGGGCGTCGGCCAGCGGTCAATGTCGTTACAAGCTGTCAATCAAGATAAAAACAACATGAGGACATTGACAGCAACCACTGGTACTAAACACACACACACACACACATTACGGACCAGCTTCTAGGCAGGGCTCCAGTTTGTCGAAGTACTCCGGAGCCAGGATCTTAAGCAGGGAGTGGAAGAAGGTGACGTAGGGGAGCCGGCTGATCAGCACTAAAGACTGAGACACATACCCTCTATTATACACTATAATACTGGCTTTACAACACATTCTGGCCTGTAAGCAAATATTTTATATATATATATATATATAAATCTGACCTTCTGGAAGTATCCTCTCTTCAGAGACTTGTCCCGTACTTGACGGAAGTACACGTAACCATAGTAATGACCCTGGTCCCTCTGGAACACACACACACACACACACACTGTCAGATGTCTGCTGCAATTGATGTTATCTGTGTGTGTGTGTGTGTGTGTGTGTGTGTGTGTCCTGACCTTCAGACTGACAGGTGCATCTCTGTCAGCGTTCTCCAGGAAGCAGCCCAGCGAGGACTTCCTGTTGGAACCCTGGCGGAAGCGAAAGCAGAACTGGGTGTCGCCAAGGCAACCTGGAAACACAGATCACAAGGGTCAGAGAGCAGTCTCCCATATAAACACATACACAAACACACAGACAAGCATGCACGCAAATAGACATGAAACCACACATAGACACGCATCACATAGAAAGCATGCTTAAAATAAACACATAGAAAGCATGGTTAAAACAAACACACATAGAAAGCATGCTTAAAACAAACACATCACCTAGACAACCTGGTTAAAACACAGGTTAAAACACACACACCACATAGATAGCCTGGTTAACACACACACATACACACAATCTAGCCTGTGACTGCCGAGGTTTAACCTGACGCGCCAGATGGTTTGTTACACAGAACCATCTGGGAAGTCGTCCTTGGAAACTGTTTGGAAAAGGGCAGGCACTTTCAAAAAATACTTGGCAGGTGATTGGATGAACCATCTGTCTATCACGGGCTAACTTCAACCAATAAGATCAAAGAACCATATGACGTAGTAGAGCGAAAACATCTTTTCCATCAAGAAAAGCCTTCAGAGCCGCTCTTTGTTCTTCTTTCTTCCTTTCGCTCTCTGATTGGTCTGAACCACTGTGGTTTTGGCACAAGCGCATAACTTGAAGCCTGACACGCTAGATTCTTGCGTGATCTCGCAAGGTTTATAATAATTTAACTGAGCCTGAAGTGAAAAAAGCCAGATTGTTTGGAAATGGCCGCACAGGCCGTGGTGGTCCGCATTCACCTTGTCAGAGCAGCTGACAGCACACACAGCGTGGTGCCAGAGAAGAGCCTGCCAGAGATTACCCTCAGAGTTCTTTATTGCTGAATTGCTCCGAGCAATATCGAGTTCAAGAACCAACGTAGTGGACACTGGACCACTGCTCTTGCAGACAGCGGTCTGCAACATTGTTAACTCCCACAAGTAGCAGCTAGAGAGGCTGCAGTGCTTTGCCTCATGTATCTGCAGCGTCCACTGGGCCGTCCTGAACAGCTGGGTTCACCTGGTCCCTACCAGCCAATAGGATTCCCCTGGTCCCTGGAAGCCAATAGGATTCACCTGGTCCCTACAGTACTAATACCACAAACAGTACCAATACCCAGGTAGTATACCTGGGTATTAGTACTGTTAGTGGTATTAGTGCTACTATGTGGGTATTAGTACTGTTAGTGGTATTAGTACTGTACTACTACCTGGGTATTAGTACTGTTGGTGGTATTTGTAGTTACATGGGTAACCATAGAAATGGGAGCTCACCTGAGTTGGAGTCAGGGAAGGACAGGTAGCAGATACTCGTTTTCTGGAAGGAGAAACACAGCTTCCATTAACACAACACACCATAACACAATACAACACAACACACTATAACAACATGACTAGAACATAACACACCTCAACACACATCGCAACATAACATAAGAGATGTTTAAACTAACCTCCTTCTCAGACAGCTTGGAGTGGTGAGGGTATATAACCTGTAGGACAGAGCCGCAGTTTAACACAGAAAGTAAATTGGCTGAAAAGAGTCAATTAGAAAACATTCATATCAATAATAAGGATATTTTTTTGCAGGACCATCTCATAATAGTGCCTAAAGTAACTCACTGTGTTGTTGAGCTTCCAGTAGGTATATTATAGTGCAGTACAGTATAGTACAGTACAGTAAAGTATAGTACAGTTAGTATTAATAATAGTATTGTGTAGTAAAGTAGTGACCGCTAGGATGCTCAGCTGTGGGCTAGCTGTGAAGTTCAGCTCCGTACTTTAGTCTGGCGTAAACTTTTCCCTCAGGGTTCAAGAGGTCTGGAGATACGGTTTCATTGACCTGAGACGTGTCCATTTGTACACAGCTCAACAAAAACACTTTAGTCGCGGGAAGTCGTCGACATGGCTATTTAGCATCACGATAGTCCCTTAGCTCGTCGGGGGTCTTACCTCCACGGCCTGGCCCAGCTCCAGGTCGAAGCCCACCACGCAGATGCAGTGCAGCCAGGCGGAGAAGCGGTCCCACGGCAGCAGCACCGGCTCCGACTCGTCTTCGCCCTCCGGGCCGACCGGCAGCGTTATCTCCTCGGCTGGGGAGATACTGCTAGCGTCCTGGTCGTCCAAATCCTCCGGTTCTTCCACCACTTGCTCCCCTAACTCCTCGGGACCCTGCAGAGCCATGGCGACCACGACCGTGAAGTTAACGCGCCCCTAAAAATAACCCTCTCTATTTCATTAAGATGTGTATCTCGCGTTTCGTTGTCGCCGTTTTTCCAAATAACAACAGAGGGAAGAAGCGAAAGAACCGCCTAGCTTAGCACTTTAGCACAGCGCGTCGCCGAGTAGTAAGACGTGATGACGTAGGTCTGACGCTGACCGCGTCGTCACACGTGTGTGTGTGTGTGTGTGTGTGTGTGTGTGTGTGTGTGTGTGTGTGTGTGTGTGTGTGTGTGTGTGTGTGGGGGGGCATGCAGAGGTATGGGCAAAAAAAAACCCAGTGCACGCATGCACATACTGTCTCTGTGCTTGGGCCCCCCCCCAACCATAGCACCCAGCAGCAGCACCACCGGGGG
>OMKN01012356.1:3353-16959 GCA_900302345.1 Melanonus zugmayeri | reverse complement strand
AAAGCACCTCTCTCCCTCTCTCTCTCTCTCTCTCTCTCTCTCTCTCTCTCTCTCTCTCTCTCTCTCTCTCTCTCTCTCTCTCTCTCTCTCCCTCCATAGTCACCGGCGCCATTGAGGAGCTGGGCAGTTAAGCCATTTGTTGCCAGCCCCAGACGCTGATAGTTCCCCAGAGAGATGGTGTGGCTTGCTTACTGCTCAACAGAGTGGTTGTAGTTGGAAATTATTATTCTTTCTTGTCGCTTTCTTTCCCACTTCCCTGGATGCACTCGCTTGGAGGTTGGAGGGGTGGCCATTACGTCTCATTGCGGTTGTAGTAAAAGGACAATTCTATCCAATAAAGGGCCCCTATTTTAACACCAGGTGTGACTTTGATTCACCATTACAAGCCATTACAAAATGTACCTATTTGTGACATCACAAGTGGGAGTGTCCGCCCAGATGTATGATGGCTAGATAGATGGATAGATACCTACCAACAGGAGGTTGGTAGGTTGAGCTGGGTACAGCCCACTTGTGATGTCACAAATGGGTAGATTTTTAAATGGCTTGTAATGGCTAATTAGACTCACACCTGGTGGTAAAATAGAGGCCATTTAAAGCTTGGAAGACGCTTAGGAATGTTAAGACTTTTTACAGTGAACGAGGGCAGTTGGTTTATTTTGGTATTCCTCTTCCAAGTATTGGAGTGCTAAATCTTTGTACATGGGTTTTTAATATCCTGCTGTTGATATTGCCTTGCTCTTATCAAGGTCCACAGAGACTCAGCGAAAAATCCTTTTCTTCAAAGAAATGCCGGATAATGAAATAATGTCTAGAATTTTTTTTCTCCTTTATAATGGGCAAATATGACATGATATATTATGACAAATTAAAAATATCACTTTTCACCCCAAGCTACAGCTCGCATTTATCAATGATCAAGAGATAGCTGAAGGGTGAAGCTTTTGCGCTTAGCTGACACTTTAGCCTATTGATCTAAGCTGGCAATGCTAACCGTGCTCTATTCATCCCATTACTGGCCAGGGTCCTGGCCGTGCACAAACAGAGCCGTCAATCATCCATTCAGAGCCTCGATTTGCCCCGCCCCCGACATAAAGCTAACAAGATCATTTGTCTCCTAAGTCCATTTTCTGTAGAATTAGCCAGGGATATTCACTGGGGCATTGTCTTTCATTTAGCTTTTTAAAGACGAGGAATTAAACGTAAAGTTTAATTAAGCTCCATCAATGTGTTTTCTTTTTTCCCAGCAAGGAGCAGCAATATAAACCTCCTTAAGCTCTGCCAATAATTGCCTTTCTTTTTTTAAAAAGGATTCTCTCTCGCATTATCTAATGTAAGCCACATCGACAGTCTTAATTTAAAGGGATACGCCGAGAAAGACGAGTTGTTTAATTCCAAATTCATCATTGTGCGTCCAGAAGGGGAGTTCGCTGGGATAGCGTTTGCTTTCCCGCATCCATTGACATGCAGGGTTACAGTAGCCTGGTCATGTGAGGGGAATACAGTTTTAATACATTTACAAAGATTTCCAATGTGTTCCAAAGAGTCGCTTATTCAAAACGAGTGCCGGTAACAACACAACAAGATTGTAGTTTGTCTACAGACACAGATAATTGAAAACACTAGGTTACCCAGCCAGAAGCAGCTGATAATATAGGAAAAAAATAATATAGCTGGGAAAGCAAATGCTATCCCAGCAAGCTCCCATTCTGGACGCACAATGATACATTTGGAATTAAACAACTGGTCTAAATCTGGGTAAGACAGACAAACGCCAATTTACAGATTTCTCAGCGTATCCCTTTAACTTAAAATACAGAGCGATAGAAATCGGGGCACTAACAATATTGGTCTCTGTTTAAGTGTGCCGCTGCCATGTGCTGCCGGTAGCATTGCTGTTCTGTGTACTCAGTGCACACAGCGCTGTGGACTAGTGTGTGGGTGAGAGACAGCCATGAATATGTATCGATGCGTGCTGGGTTAGGTATCCAGCTCAAGGTCAGAGGGGCAATGTCACTGAGTCAGGATTCCTGATCAGCGTTTCTTAGCCTCCCAGCCATATCTGGAAAATAGTATTGACGCCTTAAACAACTGATGAATTCATTGGGAACTCAGGAAGAAAAAAAATCCATCTGAAATGATTTTCCCATCAGTAAAAAACAGTGAATGTGGGCATTAATAATTCATAAAGATTTGGAGGCAATTGATCCACCGAGATGGTAGGGTTTTGACGGTTTGGACGCCAGGGGGAATTACTTTGGGCACATTCGGATCGGTCCACCAAAACAAAACGTGCACAAAACGTGTATGTGTGTGTGTGTGTGTGTGTGTCTGTGTGTGTGTGTGTCGGTGCACATTTGTGATTGACAAAGAGTAACAATCTCTTCTTCTCTTTTTAGTGTTTCACAAAACATTCTGAATTCTATGCAGTCACACAGAAAGGGTGAGAAAAAAACCTATACGATTTATAACCTCCTGCGGTGCGATCAGCCACCTAAACAATAGTCTATTAACTGGGAGATAAATCTCAATATAAGTCTTTATAAATTGCACAGTTGAATAGAAGCTAAGTTGCACGTTGCCAAGCTAAACATATCCACTAGTGCCCCAGTTCCTTGCCAGGTAAATAGTGCCTCACTGTCAGTGTGTTCAACCATTCTCTCTTTGAATCGGGATTAACCAATTATCTTCAGGTTGTGACATCACAAATGTCTGAGGAAAGTTGAGCAGGCAGAGAGCCCTGCCAGTTGAATATGAGCTCTACGCAAATGAAAAGGATGCAAATAGGGAAAACTTATTTGGATATTTTTTGAATGTCGAAGCTAATTGGGCGGTAGGGAAAAGATGCTGATGCAGGTGATTTTTTTTTCCGCCTGCTGTGAAGCCAAAACATACACACACACACACACACACACACACACACACCAACGCCCACCCACACACCCCCATGCTCAAACTCAGACATGCACAAAAAAGTCCACACCCTACACACATCTCCCACATCGGAAAAAAATGCACGTAAATACACAGCTTTGGCCACGAACACCCTGCCTCTCCCTTTGCCAAACAATAAAACTCTGTTTTACTTCAGCCTGCTGTGCGACACATTAAGCATCATTTTATTCCTCCCCCCGTCCCCCAATTCTCACTCCTATTCTGTGCTAATAGCAGACATCAGCATGTGAGAGAGTCCAGCTTTTTGTCCTTTCCATGAGGCATTTCAATCTCTCACCTACCATTAGGCGGGGCGGTGAGTCTGGCCCCTCCACACCCCATTAGACATCGGGGGGGGGAGGAGCCCCAATATGTCTGCAGGATGTGGCCGTGCATTCACACATGTAATCTCTCATACACTCTTGCGTCGACACACATACGACACATGACGCATGCACATACACGTGAACATGCACTTACACTTCTGCATATGATTCACACACACAAACAAACACAGGTGTGCGCACACATGAACACACACAGATAAAAACACATACACACAGAAATAAGCACAGATGTACACACACATGCATACCCCAACACACACACACGCATAGCTCAACACACACACACACACGCATCAATAAAATCATAAAATGACCATGATATGTCATCAGAGATTAAGGAAACTATATGTTCTCTCTGAAATGTCCATTCTGGGCCGAAACGTCTTTTTTGTTTTGGCCTGTGTGATTCACTATTCTCCGAGTACCCGGGGTTGCCAGATATGAAACAAATTGGCACACAAACACAGTGTGCTGCAGCCATGGAAGCAAGCAAACAAACTGGATCAACTGAGATTGTAATAGATTCTACCCGACCTAAAAAGCTTCGTCCTTTTTCGAAAAAGCTCCATGACCACAGCCGTGCTAAAACACGAGTAAATCTTGGACTTGCATTTGAAAGATGGAGACAGCTTAGAGCCCAGAAGAATTATATTTATATTTATAATTTGCAAACAATACATACATTGCAAACGTATAAATTAGCTGATCAGTTTACAGTGTAGGACTCGTTGTCGCTTGTCATTGTCACAATAGAATACTTGTGCTCGTCTCATATAATGAGCACTTGGCTTGTCTTGCGCTCGTGTTTGTTCAGTGTTCTCAACCTGGCAACCTGCATGAGCTTCAAGTCTGGGGAGGAGGGGGTGGAGTCTGGGGAGGAGGAGGCGGAGACAACTCTTTACAATATTGTGAATTTGGACTGCAGTACCCAAGCTCTGTGTCATTGTTACATATAGCTCCTTTAACCATGCAATAGCCTCAGAAAAGCTAAATATCAAAAACATAAGGCTACTGTTTTAAAATCAAAGAAAACATTTATTACTCAGAGCACTCAATTAATACATCAGCAAAAACATCAGCAAATTGTACTGAAATACTACTACGGAAATGCATATTAAAACAACAGTCCAACATCCTAGTTTTTAATCCTGAACTGACATTTGCATTATTACTCCCTTCCTTTAAAAGTGTTGAAGCATTACAACAACAGTAAACAGTAAAACAGCAGTCTGTCTGTATCTGGTCGGCATACATTGTGTTAAATGCTATGTAAAGAAAGTTGCACTCGAGTATGACATCTTGTCGTCCACGGTATTGCTGTTGCCTCGGTGAACTTAACAGTGAAGCGACGATGACTTGAGAACGGTGCTGTGGGCCTGATAAGTCTTAGAGTGGACGTATAGGGGCATTCACAGCGATACGGTGATTTGCGACCCCCACACACAACAAACAGCACTATCTATTGTTCTGAAACAACAGCCTAAGCGATAGGCACATGTATCTCGGCCAATAATTTTGTTGTTTTTGCTATTTTTCTATAGATACATAAAGCTGAAACAGAGGCGGCAAAAATGCAACTGAGGGGACTAAGCCCCTCGTGGCGCCGGGCCCGACACACACACACGCACACAGTGTATTGTCTGGCAGGTGGCTGAACCAGGCAGGTGGAAAGACTTTCAGCAGAGGGAGGGAGGTGTGTGTGTGTGTGTGTGGGTGGGGGGGGGCTGCCTGGTAACTTACAATATGGACAGTATGCAGTTGACAAAGACAAACAGTAAAACAACACAGGAAACACAACACAATTAGGACTTCTATAATGAGCTGCACAGGGAGTTTAGGACACCTGTTTGCTTTGCTTACACAATCCTTCCCAAACACTGGTTAATCACCTGAGGTGCTGCTACTGTGTTGACTTGACACGTATCTACATCACAATGAGGGGACGGCCCGCCTTAAACACAGATGTTTTCTTTTGCTGCAGGAACCCTATTTTCAAAGCCTGCCATCTCTCTCCGAGACAAGGCGTGAGATATGCAGATGTCATAAGTTTTGCCACACCTGCAAGTCCAGCTGAAGTCCAACCTGCATACCAACAAAGAAATAAACTAAACTAAACAAGTAGCTGTATGGGCTAAGCATCAGGCAAGATACAAATAGAAAAGATAGAAGACAAAAAATGAAACACTGACCAGAGAGCACAAAGCAAAGTAATCAAAAATGTGTTTTTGTATTTTATGTGTTGTTTTTTTTCCTCACAATACTGTGGTTACCTGGTGAAAAGTATTTCTTTCTGTAGAAAATAAAGATCCCATCCTATCCCTTTTTATTTTCTCTTTTATTTGACAAGCTTTGTTGGCTGTGATGGCCTTTTAACTGCTGTAGTTACGACTTTATTCGCCACCGCCGTAAAGGTGACTTATATGCTGTTATTGTAAGGCCAACCGGAAACGTCAATACGAGATTAAACGGTGTGAACGGGGAAAAGGACAGACTTCATTAAAGTTGATATACAGCCGCGAACCACCTATCAATACGGGAACGAGACAGCGAGGGGTAGGGAGGGAAGTTCAATTGAGTTTCGCCCCTTTCATTGACACCTATTGAGCCCTATGGATTCTTGTTTTTGTTTTTTGTATTTTTTCTTTGACGTAACAAGCTGAAAGGGAAATCGTGCTTAAATAACCGTTTCTGTTTCAAATTAAAAGATAGATACTTCTTGTCTCCTCAAGGATAAAGTCTACGAATGGCCATTCATTAATATTTCACTGCTGAAATCAAATAATGATAACGAGGAGAAGATGTGTCTTGCATGTTGAAGTCCCGTGAGGAATGTAAAAGACCTCTTGTTCGTTGGTCATAAAACACTGAACCAAAAATACAAAATAAAAACTCATGTAGCCCCTAGCCACTGTGCTAGCAGTGATGTGCAGCTTGATATCACATGGAGCACGGTGCTAGCTTGACCCAGCGCTGTATCAGGTGAGAGAGTTCATCAGAGCTGGGGGCTGCAACACGCTTGCCTCTTCACAGGGCTGAGCTTAGCCTCCAGCTGTGACCTCTGCCATCCGACATGCAGAGATAATACAGCAGCACCGCACTCAAGGATGACGCCGCTAACATGGAGGCAGAACAAGAAGGGCAAAAAAACACTCAAAAAACACTTCATTCAAGGCGACGACTAGCAAGTAGCATGGTACATTTTTCTTATTCCGCATCTGAGAGCAACATCATTTTTTTCTTTTTCTTTCTTGATTGAACATTTTTTTGAGAATATAATGTTCAGTGTTTTGTGAAGTTTATGTTAACTTTCTTATCAAAAAGAAGAAAAGTGTCAAGAACATTACTTTCTCTAATATTCTCTTCTCTTCGCCAATGAATCATCTTTTTTTTTAAAAGAGGAAACGTTAAGAAATGTTGTGTCACTGCAAAATGATAAATAAACTGCTTAAAAATGCTTAATAACCACCCTGCCTGACTAGTTTCATCTGTTTTTTAAATGTCACTCACATTCACCCAATGTAAATTTAATTGGTGACGTTAGCCAGAAAAGATTACAAATGTGCTGTGTGGAATCAACTGGAATATGCTTGCAGGGAAGATAAATTGAGAAGTCTTGCTATTTCAACTTTGTGAATTTACACATTTACACAATTAGAGATTCACACATTTATCCTTAATACGGTGTCAAGGAAACAGGAAACATTGACATTTATATGTCTAACATTTAAATGGAAATCCCAACCCATTGCGACACACAGGTTAAAAAGAACCATACGGGAAGCCCCTGTAGAATAATAATAACACATGCAGCAGAAATAAATGACATAATAGAAATGGAACAAAGTAGTAGGCCTATAGCAGAGTATAGCATAGCATATTATAATATAGCATAGCATACTATGGTATAGTATCATATAGTTTAGCATACCATAGTAGGACATAGCATCATATAGTATAGCATAGCATAGTATGACATAATACAATTTAAAGAAAGACATGGTTGCATGTGTCTGTAGGATCACTCCCTCCCTGGTAACAAACAACGTTGTGATGCAGGGATGGGCGGCGGCAGAATGTAATCCGCTGAACAGAGTGGATAAAACATGGCAGGCTGGCCTTGGAGCTGGAGGAGGAGGCGGAGAGAGAGAGGAAAAAAATCAAACAGACATTGACGCTCTAAACGACGGCGGTTTGGAACCATAGACGCAGTTTGAGTTTGTAATCCGAGGCCGAAGCAACAGTTGCTTCGTTTACACAAAAAATTATAATCAGGATACCCACAGGTGCATTTTCATATCCCGACTAATATGCCCAATGAGTGATGGAATATTGCAAGAATTACTACCGACCTCGCACAAACCGCAAAACCGAACCTGACCGTAAACCAGATACAGATCCCAGCTATTAGCGTTTCTCCAGAGATGAGCCTTGCAGGCTTGTTGATAGACCGACCCCGCGGCATCTAATATGAACCTTAGCATATATGTTAAAACACAGAGGTCTGTGTTTGTGGCTGTGGTGGTGAGCTGAAGAAGCCTTCTCCTTCTGTGCCTGTCAGGTATGCGCGTGAGAGCGCCCATAGCATGCAGGCTACCATACCACAGAATTAGACCGGAACCAATTATGAAAATAAACCCTTTTTTACCCTTTGTATTTATTATTATAGAGCAAGGCATTACAATAAATGATTAGTTCTGTTATAAAAAATATAGATCATATTTAAATCTCTACATGCATTTTTGGCAGCAGCCACTAGTGAGCCCCCCTGAACCAACACAAACCGCGCCTATCTTTGGAACTGAGCAAAGATTGTTATTAATGTTATTAATGTTGAGTATTGTGATGTGCTGATGGTGGTGGTGGTGATAAATAAAAGCCACCTCTGTTTGGCTTCCCTACTGAGGATGTTTTTGTGTTCCATTTAAACCGATTTACAGATTGTGGTCCCATGGATCTTGCAACCCGTCCACAACAGAAATCCAGAGGCGGTTGTTGTGGATGGGGTTGCAGCAAGCTGCTACACAGCAGCTCGGCACATGACACTTCTGGGGGATAATGGTATTGAAAGCAGAGCTGAGGACTACAGAGACAATCGCACAGCGCGCGTGTGTTGGAGGAGTCTGGGTGATTCCAGAAGCCATATAGGAACAAGTTAATAGCATCATCCAGCGAGCAGTCTGCCCTGAAGGGAAAACCACGGGGGGCAGAGAGAAGACTGTGTAGGGTATTTTCTTCCGTGAGTGCTAAACGTTTAAAGGATTTAATCTACATTGATGCTGCTGGTCTATAGTCGCTGACACTGTTTTCCTTCTCCAGCTTAAATGCTGAGTGTCCAATGTGGAGTACTTTAAATGTGCAGAGCGTATGGAAAAACATTGACAAGGGACTAATAAAGTTCTCTTTGGAGAGTCTAGTGTGGGTTCGGGTGGTTGACTCACAGTTGAAAGTTTCTGGGTTCGAACTCGAATGCAGTCTACCTGTAGGCAACCTTGACATTATGCATAACCCTACCTGCAATGAAAATGTAACATTTCACTGTAAGTCACTAGATCAGTGGTTCCCAACCTTGGGGTCGGGATTAACCTGATATCACACAGAATTGTCACCTCGTTACACTCCATCTCCATCTTCAGTCTGACACTACCTCCACTCTAACCCATTTCCGTGGGGGAGGGGGATTCGATTTTCCAAACCAATCACTAGAGACTGATGATGTGTAGCCATGCCAACATACTGTTTTTTAAGAGGGTTTTTAAGAGTGGAGCAAAGTAAAAACAAACTACGATGTCAGGCGATATTGAGAAGACATGCCGTCTATGTAAAATAAATGTGTTAATCAAGTGTGTCATATAAAATTCTAAATTATTATTCAGCAGCCCAAGTACAGAAGCGCATCGCATTCACCAATTAACAAAAAAAATGAGACACCTTAAAAAAAAAAATTATCTCGTAATTACGAGATCCTGATCTCGTAAATGTATTTGCAAATGATTGGCAATGGCGTTAGTCCCACCTATGGTGCTGATTGGCTAATCTTTAGTCCCCCCGCGGCAGTCTACTCGGTGGAGTGGGTTTCAAAGGTCTGGACCCAGGCGAGGTCGGGACCCCACTTGCGGTCCCCTGATATGCATACGGGGTCACAGGAGATTGCTGACATAAGCTATAGATATTTGATGATCCATTTTCATAGACGTCCTGTATAATATGAACTGACTGCCTAAGGATTCATAGCCACGAGCAAACTAGTGTGTAGTAGCAATCGCGATTACGTTCTCTGGGACATTAATATTACGGCAGATGCTGATTGGGTACAAACATTTTCAGAGCTAGAAATGGGATCACGGGCCAAAAAACCTTTGTTAAGTAACTCAATGGTAACTAAATAATGGGTATAATACAGGGGTGAGGACCTGAAGGTGGATGGGGAAGAGGTGGATGGATTTTGCCGATCAAAGCTGGCATCATTCTATTGTTCTGTTGTATCATCTATGCCATTGTTGTTTCTAATTGCGGCCCCCTCCCCCCATTGAAATGACCTGTAGTCAAACATGTTGTCAATAATTGTATGTTGTAGCATCTGGCAGCTTTGATACACAGAGTTCATCATCATGCCTCAGTTAAACATATTTTCCAATTTTCCAAATGTTGTCCTTACACACAAATATGCCTCATCGTCACCTTACTCAGATAAACTATGATGGATGAATTCAAAGGACGGTCTCCACGGACCACTGTGTCTCGTTTTAATGGCCTTTCGGTAAACAGTGGAAGTTGGCGGACACTGAAGGTACAAGCATCTAACGATGTTTGAGAGACACGCGCAACATGTAAGAAACACAAAGTCCTGACTGCTTTCGACTGTTTCATTAGGGATGTCAGCAATAAGAGAGATATAATAATCACACCGGCCTTGTCCTTTTCAACTGGCGAAAAGTCCAAAACAAAGCAGTCTGGTGAGACTGTGAAACTCTATAATATCCATACGCACACTGACTCAGGGTCTTTTCATTTAATAATGCCCAACGGCAGATGGCAACAACATTTTAAGTCACAGCAGGAAGAGACAACAAAGAAGTAACTGGAAGCACATGAAGGGGGCATGAGAAACATGACCAATTTTGTGAAATGGTTACCGTTTTAATTGTGTCATGAAGTAGACATTATAAAGATAATTTTTTTACTTAATATTTTGTTTTTATCAGTATATCTCTCATCTTAACACTTTACAATAAGGGTACGTTAATTAACCATTAATTAACATTAGTTAATGCAGTAATAAGCATTATTATATAGCATTAGCATAGGGGTTAGGGGTAGTGGGCTAATAAATAATGTATAAATAATTACCTTGGTTAACATGAACACCATTAGTAAACATGAACACCATTAGTAAACGATTACTAGACCATTAGTTAAATGTTAATTAACTGTTAGTTAATGATTATTACTGCATTAACTAATGTTAATTAATGGTTAATTAATATACCCTTATTGTAAAGTGCTACCTTTATATTTTTATTGACCTTACTATATTATTTGTGTGTTTTCTTACATGCTTCATTTCTTCTTTTTTTGCAGTGGGTTGGAGTTTTAGGACAGTTTACAGGAAAGTAAAACTGATTTTAACTGGTGTGTTCTGATAGATACCCTCAGCTCACTCATTCAGCCAGTTGGCATACATATGGCCCTCAGGGAAACTGAAAGGAGTCTTATTTATGCTTGTGTGCAATTCTGGCACAATAAATTAATTTCCACACAACAAAAATTATTCATTCTTCTCTTGGCTTGGGTGAGTTTCTAATTGTGGGTAGATTTTCTAAGAACAGGCCTTGACAAGATTCAATATTTTCCCACTGGCAGAATTTCCTTACTCATCTTTGCAAATGCATGCTCGATTTTGACTTTTAATCCAGATTTGTTTTGGGACGGTGAGACAAACCAAAATAATAATAAATGTTATTATAAATTAGAAATAAAACTGCCTGTCTAATTAAATTCATCTTCATTCGTCTCCAAATGTCCTTGTGAATCTCAAGGGTACAGCAGCCATTACCTCCATGAACATACATTTGAAAAGACCCCAAAAAAAACAGTAGACCACACATTGTAAGAAAACTGTTCTGTACATGGGCCTGCGATTAAATGTGAGCATTAAATAATGGGGGGGAAGGGGCGTGTTGTGATATCATGTGGTGCTCAAATAACCTCAACCTCATACTGTCTCGCAAAGATTTCAAGTGAGACCATGAAAACTATTTGTTTTAACAGAGCTCGGCCATAAGTCTAAGTTGCTTTGACAGATCTGAGCCTCCCTCCATCCTGTGATCTCTGTATTTGCCTTCACCAAATAGGACGGAAGTCTTTTTGGTTTAAAAACATACGTAGGAACAGGCAGACAACTCTAAGGTGCATAGTCACCAGCAGATCTACGAATTTGATGGGTTTCTTAAATAACCATTGGTGTTTACCGGTATTTTCTACCACCCATTGAGTACAGAATAGGAACTTGCACAGTAATAACAATAATAATACAATAACAATTCATATAGTGTAGAACACAACGTAGTATAGCATATGCAGCAGTAACGCACTAGTATAGTACATTGACATCCGAATACTAATTAGAATGTCAAATCTATCTGCCTGTCTTTATTTAAAACGCAACCTTGCACATACTATATGTCTATGCATGCCTTATGAATAAGTAATCTTTGCAATAATATTTAACATAAAACTCTATGGGGAGACCCAGTGTGACCCAGATAATAATATAATGAATGTTATGAATTTTTATTTAACGCATTTTAATGGCTCAACATAAAGAGTGACCTTAAAACACATCTGGCTTGGCCCCGTAAGCACTTTACGTCCATATTTCATTTATTGATTCAAACAGTAGCTTGTTTGAATTATTTCTCTCTTAATAGAAGATATGCTCGCTTCCCTCTGTGGAGCTAAATATTCATGATTTTTTTTTATTATTATTCGACAGATTAATTTGAATTGTCTTATGTGCTCAGATTTCAATGTTGTATTTGGTGCAATGAGAATGAGCACATTCGTTAACTACTGTGAGGTGAAGTGTAGGCCAACTAAGTGAGAGTGAGTGAGAGTACAATGTCTGAATGATTCAGAAGTCTTAGTCTTGGATAAGTTAGTTAGAAATTTAAAATAACTTTGGTTACTTTTGGTAACCAAAAATAATTTGACTTTGACCAAAGAACTCCAAAAAACCTTTTTCTATTCCATCGTTGTTTAAATATGTCTACAACCATAGAAGGTTACAGGATAAAGTAAAGGATAAAGTTTTCCACACTATGTGTATCAGATAGTCATCTTAGCATTTCTTTAGTAAGGCATGACCCATTTCATTAGGCACATAAATCCATCTTTCTCCATGGAAGGTTTTAAAAGAGACCCCTGTGTACAGCCCTTGCTATGCTGTCGTGCAGAATGTGAAAACCTCTGCAGAGACCATTGGACAGTTTTTGACTTGATTTTCCAGAGTCTTGGCATATCACAAAAGACAGTAAACTTAATGATGTGTCACAGTGCCACAGGAATGCCTGTAGGCCTTGCTCAACAATCCTTCCCGTCATTAAGAGATGGCTAATTGACAATGACGTGACTGTACCTGTGAAGGGGCAAGGATGCAGATAGAGAAGGTCAGGGGTTTTTAAAACATTTTTTTTCGTTGTTCTCGCCTGGTTAATTAATGTACAATCAAAAAGTTGCAGATAATTAGCCTTGGCTCATAAAAAAAAGAAATGGAGAAGACAATGACCCCAAACTGATAATGTATGTCTATACTGATCTGGAATTGCTAAAACGAATGACCTCCAGACGCCCAGTGTGTGTCGAACATAACCGTGATGGCACCGTGAAGATGCTCTGCATTACACGTTGATTATTCGATCGTATTATAGAATCATTTACTTCCTCATTTCCATCCTTCCTTATTTTATATCCTGCCCGTATGATTGGTCATCTCCTGCTGACTGCTATAGACCCCCCGTCCAACCACCCAACGCCCCCTGCCAAGCAGCAAATTAGATATTCTATTTAAGCTAACACTTCATCTTCTACTCCTCTGCCAGCTTCATCTCCTCCTCCTTTCCTGCCTCAGTCTTTTCTCTTTCTCTCATTTCTTGTTTTCTCTTTTTTTTCAAGCCATCATTTTTTTTTCATCTCTCTTTTATCTCACCAATCACAGCAGCTGTCTCCATTGTTCCTCTCTGTGTCTCTTTATCTCTCTCTCTCTCTCTCTCTCTCTCTCTCTCTCTTCCTGCCCCCCCATCTGTGGATCACACTCTGATGCACCGGGA
>OMKN01012282.1:1200-15242 GCA_900302345.1 Melanonus zugmayeri | reverse complement strand
CTGGCAGTTCTTGTGTCATCTGCCGGTCTGGGATGTATTTTTGGGACGTTATTTTCACTGCGGATTTGGGGGGATGCCATACCTGTTACATTCATTATGGTCCTCTCTTCGTTCACAATGCAGAGTTAATTCGTCTGGCACCATCACCCACACCATGTCACAGATGGATATGCACATAAACTATCTTTATGACACACATGTGGGCACACACACACACACACACGTCAGGCTTAATCACTGCACAGGAGGACACCTGCGCAGTGTAGTCCTGGTTCTCCAGGTGTAGCCTAACATTCACTGCTAACTTTTAATTGAATTGGCTGATTACAAACTCATGACAAATCGTTAAAGACCCTAAAATTATGAGTCGAAAAACAATTTCTGCAATTATTTACTATGAATAACAAATGATTGACTGAGCGTACACCAAAATTAGCCTATTAACTGTGTTGGGCCCAACAGAATCCATCATATAAAATAGTTTTCACTGCATAATCAATTAAATGTCCAATTTCTTTTGCAAATAAAGGGGAAAATTGCTAAAAGAATAAATTCAATCTTGGAGTTGTTATTTCATCACTTTATTACTCTTAGAAACTGATCAATGCATTTGGAAAAATTAATTCACATAAAACCTTTGTACATTAACCCCAATGCACTTTTATGATAAAGGTTATGATGAAAATGGATCTACACAACATTCATTATTTGTAAGCCTATTTGTTTTTTAAATACTAATATTTAAATATTTTATTTAAATTTAAGTTTGTTTCTTGAAATTTGGCGTTCACATTTGTCATGATCAAGTAGAGGTGCGAAGGGCAGCAGGAACACTAGAGACAGGTTTAGACCCAGATGCAGAGGACTGAGGCAGGTAGGTATAATTCAACTAATTTAATAAAGCAAAACCAAAAAGCTTGCAGGCGTAAGGGACCAAAAACCACAAGGAACATGAAAACCAAAAGACAGCACGACACTGAACATTAGACAACGATCCAACAAATGACCACGGAAGAAAACCAACATATGTCAAAGGGACCAACAAAGTCTAATTAGGGAAGGAGGTGCAGGTGAGAACAAGAACCAGGAAACACAGGTGAGGAATGACAAGGAACAGTCTGAGGACATCTGGTGGACAGGTGGGGAATGAACAAAACTCAAAACAGGGAAGCAAACACTTGCCCTAATGTGTCTACAAGTAACTACAAAATACAATATATCGGGTATAGACTGCTTTCTCAGGTTAGTGCACTGCTTTCTCAGGTTAGTGCACTGCTTTCTCAGGTTAGTGCACTGCTTTCTCAGGTTAGTGCACTGCTTTCTCAGGGTTAGTGCACTGCTTTCTCAGCAACAAGTAGTAATGAAAAGCAGTCAATATTTTCCTATTGGCGTATGGATCTAGGAAGTCAATAGGCTATTTATTTTTACCTGTGATAATTAGTGCACTGATAGACATTGAACATAAAGGATCATTATGTTAGTGTTTCTCCATGGATCTGACTGCTTACTCTTTCAAATGCATCCATGCTAAACACACCCTGCTAACCCTGTTTATTACTACTTATAACACTGCATATTGATTTTAATGGGTGTAAACATAAAAAATTAAATAAAGGGACACAAACACATGGACACACATGCACAGATGCACGCCCAGTGCTTTTCATGTTCTTTTTTTTTGTTGCTTTGGCTTAAATAGAAAAGTTAATGGACACAGTATTTTCCATTACGGCCTAGTACACAAAAACGTGCACAAGTACAAGCACACATAATGCACGCATGCATGCACGCGCGCACACACACACACACACACAAATTTGACACGCTAACCACTAACTTCTCCCTTGCTTATTCTAATTATATCGCATCTTAGGTTTTCTCTTGTTTAGCCATACTTAATCAAAAGTATTAGAACCTCAATTACACTAAATGCTCTAATGATGAATACAAATGAATGAACCGAATACAGCCCCGACTGAACACGCTACTGTTGCGTGGAAAATGTGTTGCGAGACGTCCTAATGCACCTTATGTTCCCGCGCAGGGCCGTGATAAATCATTAACCCCCTTTGTGCTGAATTCAAACACCTCCCCTGTGATTTGGCGAGACACACAAGTCATTTGGGTAACAAATTGGTGTGATTACCTACCAGATAGTTTCTGAAGTGACTATCCGTCACATCGGGCCTCGGTTCGAATGTGTGACCATTTAAATAACGACCGGAGAAAACACACTCAACAACCTCTTTTCTTCTTTCATTTTAACAGTAGCTCACCATTTCCTTTGCTTTTTTTCTTTGCCTGTTGCACTCTGTCGCTTTGCCCTGCCTCTGTCACTCTCACAACTACACCATAATAGTCTATAAGAGCCTTTGTGTTGCAACCATCTTTTACTTAATCCTGCTCTCTCTCTCTCTCTCTCTCTCTCTCTCTCTCTCTGTCTCTGTCTCACTGTCTCTCTCCCCCTCTCTCTCATGTATCTCTAGTTAAAGTTGAACAGGAAGATGAGTGTGATTACAGCCGAAACGCAATTTGCCTCTTGTTCAGATTTGTGTTTTTCACATCTTCTCAGAATAATAAAGTAGTTAGCCTAATAGGGTGTGTAGGTGTGCGTGTGTGCATGCGCGCGTGCGTGTGTGTGCATGAGTGTTTTTCGTCACCTTAATTCAAAGTTAATATGTCCTCGCAGTGGGGAATCTTCTAGACTGGCGTAGAGGTGGCTGGCAGCGCGCAATTTATCAGTTTAACGCACTCCTCCGTACGTCGTCCGGCTCTCTGGAGACTGGGATGGGATGCTGTGTGTGTGTGTGTGTGCTAGGATAGGATAAGTGGCTAATGGGTAAAAATGCTTTAGGCTATCGCAATGTAAACTTGTCCTGGTGCATAATTAATTTTAATGTGATTTTCTCCTCTTTGGCTGATTGCACTGTGGGTAGTTTAATGTTTAATACTTAATACTCAATACTTAAACAAAAAGTAAGCAGCAGAAGCTACAACAAAGTTTCAACAAATGTAATAGCTGCAGTGGAAGAGTTGCATACAGATTTAAGGTTGCATTTAAACATCACTTATTCCCACAGTGGGGGATATTATAATCTGGAGCAGAACAGCTGTTCACTCGATGGGGTGAGCCTTCAAGATAATAGCGTCCCAATAGGCCGAGCGATGGTGCGATGACGTGAACTTGTCCTCTGGACACAGATGTATAATTCTTCCGATTCACACCCTCATTTGACTGTAAATTGCCTGTTGTGTTTTTACTTCAATAGCCTACTAATGCGCTCATGAAACGCATCAGTGGGAGAGACCTGAGAACTATAGATAAACAGCAGTTTGCATTGTGAGCCATTCAAGACATAGCCTTCAGGTTTAGCCCCCAAGCCCAGATAGGACACCCATCATTTCCACCAGTGGTCTTCTGATGTAATCAGAGCGTAGTTCTCTCCCGGCGGGTGTCTAGCGGGGTACTGGTGGAGCAGTCCCTCCAAGTCCAAGCCCAGGTGCAGCCCTCTTCTCAGCTGAATCGTCTTGATTCAACGGGTGGATCAATCAATGGAACTTAATATGAATCCATTGTTATTGCTCTGTAGTGCACTGTTCTGAGCATGCATTGTGTAGATTACAGGTCTGTGCTTGAATGTAAGGGATGG
Organism: Melanonus zugmayeri; assembly: GCA_900302345.1. Lineage (NCBI taxonomy): Eukaryota > Metazoa > Chordata > Actinopteri > Gadiformes > Melanonidae > Melanonus > Melanonus zugmayeri. The sequence continues at coordinate 11,592 of OMKN01012282.1, read as the reverse complement.
GATGACTGCGTGGGTGTGTATGATTGTATGTGTTTCTATTAGGATTGTATGTGTGTCTATTCAAGGGTTGGGCTGGAGTTGTGTTATCTGGGAGATCTGGGACTCTGGCAGAAGCTTTGTGTGTGTGTGCAAATGTTTTCCTTCAATAACTGAAGCCAAGCTACAGTAAATGGAGTGGAGCAAATGCAGTCTGCTCCACTCATTGGTCGTTGGTCAAAGAGCATGGCAGAGTCAAAAAACATGGCAGCACTTCAAATGATCCCAAAACAGAAAGGTGGTTTGAACATGGTGCAAAGTGTGTATGGCGTTCCACAGTAGCACTAAGGTTATGCATGAGCACACATGAAGACAACTCACACACAGGCGCTATTCAGGATGGATGGGCTGCTAGAAAGGTCTATCATCTATCATCTTAGGAATGACCAACTAGTTATTATTAGTATGGAGAGCCTTTTGATGAACGCGTCAATGGTCAATAGATTAGATTAATCTGTAAATGAGTTGAACGATGGATCGATGGTAAAGTCATCAGCAGCGGGATAGTGTGTTCATCACAGTCCAATGTTCCTGTTTGTCCACACAGTGTGACCTCTACTGTAAGCTGGGCTTTGAGCAGCTTTGACCTCATTCCTGAAAATGTCTTTGCTGACTTTTGTCAGCTGTCAAAATAAAAAAAAACCTTTACCATCATTCAACTCATCCCCAGTCATTCAAAGAATGCTTGTGTGTGTGTTGGACATGAGTAATCGGCATGTGTGCACGCAAATGGGACTTTGTAAATGTGACTGATAGCTTAGATTAGTGTGTGTGGTGTGTTTGTGTATGTGCGCGTGTGTGTGATTGTACATGGATACGTGCTAGGGTAATCATATTCGTCCTGCGTTGCTGTGTCTGTGCAGTGTAGTTCACTGAGCCCAGAGGACCCGGTATGAATGGGCTCGCTGTCCATACTCGACCAACACACTCGGAGCTCAATTAGTTATTCATTATAACCATCATTATAACTGACAGAAAATATTGTAGAAACTATTTCGCATGGCATTCCTCATCACTGGCCTCGGTATTTTTGCATGCAGGGATTTTGGATAGCGGGATAGGCTGTGCCCAAGCTATGAGGAATAAAATGAATAAAAATCCCTCTTTCAACGTGATGAGACCATCTAGAATAAACTTCCATTCAGCAGATGTGGCTCCCTGTCTCTGGGGCTGTTTCAATAACCAGGCATTTGAGGATACACAGCTGGCCTCACACACACACACACACACACTGAATTGAATGTAACTGAGTAAGAGATGACTGTGTGAGTGTGTATGATTGTATATGTGTTTCTATTTGCATTGTATGTGTTTCTATTCAAGGGTGAATATATTCTTTGCCAAGCTTTGTGGAAGCTCTCTCCTCTCATTTTCCAAAGGGAGGCGACGTCATCTGTATCACTTAGTCTGACAACCATCTCCAACAGAACCGTGACAATTTGTTTGGACTCCCGTATGGATCACTTCAGTCCTCCATGGAGAAGTGAATGATGCTTGTTATGAATCAGACCCAAAATCAATCTTGTTGCAAGTTCTGGTGCTGAATAGTGCTTTGTCCAAATGCCTTCTGCTCACTATTTTCTCCTGTTGAGTTTCACCACTTTCTGGTTTCACCGCAAATAAATAAAGTGGATTGAAACATATTTATCTGGACAAACATATAGATATTTCTTCAGACGTTTAGTAAATGGAGAGCTTGAGCACTCAATTTGAATGAACTGTCAATTCAGCTCAATGTTAAAAAGAAGAGCGCGCACAAACCCGCACAGACCCACAGAAATGCACTCACAAACATTACACGTCCAAACTGAAGCCCTTTCATAGGCGTCGAGAGGAACACACTCACAAAAAAAGATAACTTTCCCTTGCAACGAAGCAGGAACATTTGGGGGTTAAAGGTGAATTTCACTTTCAAACACTTCTGGGGTCATTTTCACACCTACCTGGGCTTTTGTGTGCAGCACCACAGACAGGTTTCACGTTGCTTGCTTCAATAGTTAGATATCTGATACCCATGTAAGCAAAGCCCCCCCATCCAACAGAAGCCCATTCAACACCAAACTCTGTGTTAGACTCACGTCCCTGCTTCTCATGACTGATATTGGCCTTCTAATGAATGTGTCGCCCTTCATTTTTCAATTAATTATTTCATAAAGTTATAGAAGTGTTGTACAATGAAATCCCCCTTCAATGGCACTTCAGTAGCCATTGATATAGAGGACAGTTCAACCTCACCTCATGCTTTTATCAGAAAACAAATTACACTTTCATTACTGTCCATTTTCCTCAAAACCGAACCAGACTTGTTCTGTACTTGTGTTTGCACTTAACACCTCCAATAACTCAGCTCAGGGTTGGCAATGGGCAGGTAAAAAAGATCCAGGGTTACATAATAAAGCAGACGCTTGGCCGGGAGAGTTTTCCACTCAGGCAGACACAAAGACGAAATTCGAAAAGTTTGGACCCCGCGTGGCCAGACACCAATGGTGCCAAGATGGCGTCAGAGAGCTAATTCTCCCTGACATAGTTGGTCTAAAAAGGGGGCCAACAGTGGGCTAATTGGAGCTAGGCAGAGCAGGGCTATTTTTGACGAGCGCTGCTAGGCACTGATTTTGGCCTCGCGTCGCGAGCGGGTTCTAGTGTCAGCCGATGACAGGCTCTGTCAGCGTCTCAATGCAGAAATTGATACAAAATGGTCCCCGGGAAAAGCCGAGAGGTGAGCCACTGTTTTTAGAGTGTGCGGTAACCAAATGTTCTTGACCTTTTGGACTGGGCCGCCGCTAAGCCGCTATTTATACCTGCGTACTGAAGTGCGGAACAAGGCCTGCATGCTGTGAAGGAATAATTATGGAAATGTACTGATGAGGTTCAAAATCGCCATGACACACGCTCTATATGTGTGTGAACTCTTTGATGATGAGCTGAAATGTCAAATGTAATCTGGAAGAGACACACAAAGGTCAAGCGCCCCCCTGTTCGGGCTTAGCTAGGCTTTAGCCAGCTAGACGTTTACTGTCATACGCACACCCGATAACCCCCTTCCAGATACACCTGCTCTTTATCACCCGTCCCCTTGGACACGCATGTGTGTGTGTGTGTGTGTGTGCGTGCATGTGTATGTGTGTGTGTGTGTGTGCATGCATGTGTTTATGTCATTTCCCCTTTGGTCTGAATAATGACTGGAGAGGTGTGTGCAGTAGAGGGGCGGTGGGGGCTAATTGTTGTAGCGCAGAGCACCTTCCTCCTGGCCTTCTCCTCCTCCTCCTCCTCCTCCTCCTCCCCTTCCTCCTACTCAGTGGCTTGCTGTCTTTGACGACATTGTTTGCTTTCTCTCTGTTGGTTGCTCACGTACTATGGCCAAGGTGAAATTACCTTTACTCTCTGTTCAAGTGGAAGAGGGAGACAGTCACAAATACAAACACACACTCAAATAACTTCATCCATTTCTAAGGCGAGTTGGCTTGCAGACCTTCTGATGGGCGGCTTTTGGATCTCTGTGGACGGGCCCCGAATATTGATGTGCAATGAGTGCAAAGTTTTGTCTGTTTCAAGTAGCAGGTTAGGATACGGTTAGGATAGGTTTAAGCTTAACCCAGAACTCTGACGCAAGCGAGCGCTTCCCTAGGCTGTCGGGATTTTCGGGTTTCGGAAAACAGCTTATTTAAGGAACGAGTTCACTCCATCTAGGATAGGTTGACCCTGAAAAATGTGCGTTCATGACCTGGCTTGTGAACACGAACACCGTTAGTTATCTATTGTTTAATATCTGTTGCAAAGGCAACCAGTGCAAACGAACGTAATGTCTTTAAACGTTGATGCATTCAGTGTTTTGCCTATCCCTATAGGCCTACTTGTGTCTCTGCGTGTGCAAAAAATAAAAAATAAAAAAAGTGCCCCCCCTAGCACAAACGTCAAACTCCACCTATGCATCTATCGCACCCTGAAAATGTGATGGATCAGGGAGGGCCAAGCCCATCGGTTCATTTGCACTACGTCACCATGGACAGACTGGCTCTGTGAGACTAGTTGAAGTCATCTATCCACTAGTTAGCCAGACAGGTCTTTACTGAGTTATAATAGTATATTCATCTATTTATTTTTGAAGAAAGTTGAAGCTGTAGTTTACTATACAGCCTACTGTAGTGACATAGCCTACTTTGAACATACAATTCGCATTACAAAACCATGTTCTATTAAGACTTGTAGGCCTTATTAGATTAATGTTGGCATCAGCTATATAAATGTGATATAAAAAACACTCTACATGTCTTAGTTTATAAAATTAGCAAATAATCCTTACTCGTAGGCCACTATTGTTGTTTATGTCGCAATGCAGTCTGGGTAGTGATGTCAAACGGTTGACCAGTCTTGGTCCCTGGCGCCACCCATTGATACCCATTGAATACATTGAAATACTACCAAATCAGACCCAGGTCACCAATAGGCAAACATCAGCCCATGGTCACCATTTATCATCCGCTTTATACTGAGTGAGCAACCGTGAGCAGCCGTTTGCTCAAACTCAGCAGAAAGAAAGTGAAGACATCAGATCATGGTTTCTTTACTGTGAAATGGACTGAATTAAAGAAAGTTAAGACATAAGTTCATGGTTTCTTTACTGTGAAACGGAATGAATTGATTGACATTTCAACATGCGCCTCAGGAGCGACTAACAGCTGAGCGCCGCCGTGTGTGTGCGCATGCGCAGCATAGTTCAGAACGAGTTCAGCTTGTTCATACATCCATGGTTATTATTCTATATCTAATTAAAACAGCTTATTGTTCTACATCTACATAATCTTCGTCTTTTTTCAGTCCACAGAATATTGCAGAAAGTCCCATTTATATGATAGTGTCTCTGCTGTGGGCTGGGTAAACAAAACAACAGCTATCGTTTGCGCCGGTAGCGTTGCCACAACCGATTTACGTCATCGACCCAGAATGCAGAATTGTAGTGAGACATGGTAATAGTAGATTATTAAGTCTTAATAGTCAGGGTTCCTTTGAACATATCCGCTTAACCGGAAAATCCAGTTTCTTGGAACAGGGCCCCGCTCACCAAATTCTGCACTCGCTTTCCCTCTGACTGCGTTACAACCCAAAGCCATCGCCCCAACCAACCAGCCATCATCCTTAGGCGTAGACTAGTGCTGATTATTATGAATAAATAACCACATCATATTGTAACGTAGAGCCTTTTCACCTCACCTAAGAGTATAACCTATAGCGGAGCATCTAAAGCGGCCTATGGTCACGTTTGTTCTACTGTTGCAGGTTCTTGTTTAACCACATGGTGTCCCTAAAGTCCACATTGACGAGAGCGAAGCCCGGACAAGCGGGCCGGGCCGGGTTCGGGCTGGCTCTCTGGGGTGGAGCACAGGGGTGGAGCACAGGGGTGGAGTGGGGCGGGCCAGGCCCCCTAATGCCCCCCCGTAGCACCGGGCCTGGTTGTACTAAACCTAGGTGGGGTTTCTGTGGGGTATGCATTATTTTACACACCTGACTAAATGAGAATTATTCATTGCACCACAAGATATATGGCCGCTCAAATGTTTTCATCTTGCACTAGACTCTCTTGTTCCTCCTTCAAGCGACAACCCCGGCTCACAATCTGGAAGCATCCGTTAGGGAAACTCCTGAGACCCCAAAAATATGACAGGCGCACACGTCTGCCAATTTTGTGTTGTTCAAGTGATTCACTAGTCTTACTTTCCCAAAATCAAGCAGCTCTAGACTAAAAGCCTCCTTGTGAAAAAAACTACTTCTTCCATTATGAGATCACTTCCCTACAAGATGACTTATAGCCGAATTAGCTCCTCCACTTTATACTCCCCAGTGATCCTAGAGACCATCCCTCGGTTTTATCTCATGGTGTTTGTAATGTGTAATATAATGCAATCATTGAAAAAAAGGTGGCATTTCAGTCATGTGTTGGTTGTTAACGGCCCAACCGTTCCTCTCTGTGTCCTGCTGATGTAACAGCCTAATAGTCTATAAGAGTCTTTCTGTTCTTACACAGTGTGTCGTAACCATCTTTCACACTCTGTTCTCCTGCTCTCGCACTCTCTCTCTCTCTCTGACTCTCTCTCTCACTTCTCTTTATCGCTTTATCTCTTCCTGTTCCTATGACGAAAATGTCGGAACACTCTTACCCCCTGGGAGCCAAAGCCCTTTAGAAGAGTCACTTCTGCCCTGTAGAGCTAATAGGATGTGCCATCCTAGTGTGTGTGTGTGTGTGTGTGTGTGTTTGCATGCTCATGCATATATGAGAGCCCATGTTAAAATTCTCAATCCCATTTGACCTTAAGGAATCCACTAAAACACCCCAGACACATTCCAGACTGAACACTTGCACCTGCTGGAGCGCAGGACAGAAGTTGCGTCAGCCGGTAAGCGCCGGCCGGCTAAAGACTCACTTAGAGGCTCTCTCCTCCCGCAGACCTGCCCAGCGTGAAGCCATCGTCTGGGTCTCCCCGCAGCGGGGCTCTCCTCTCACACACTCCAACTTCTGAAAGTCTTACATCAGCCTCCTACGGGTTTTGACACTTCTTTCTGTCTGGCTCTTCTTTTTCCATATGGACACACGGCTGATATGAAGCCACACATCTACAGCAACATGCCGGCGTGACGAAGTTCTCATCTAATCTACTGATCAGAACTGCTTCTTTAGGGACGCACTAGTCTCACAAATCAGACTTTAGATGAATTAATTCATTAATAATCCAAAGCACAGCTGCCAACTCTCACGCATTGAGCGCGAGACTCACGCAAATGACCCTCTTCACACACCCTCACGCCACACCTCTATTTCTCACTGTGTGAAATCAGGCGCTATTCTGCCACGAACCCTGGAGCCTGCTTTGAAAACATTTGAAAAAACAGACAGACTCCAATAGTGCTCTACATCGGAGGCTTTGAATTTGAAAAACAATCTGACAGGTGGTGAGTATTGGCCTACTAACACTATTACTACTACTACTACTACGGTACATGATGAAAATGCATGCATAAATCGGAAACTGTAAAGTAAACACTAAAATGTCCCGGTTTTCAACATTCACTACCAAATTGTCCCATTTTTCAACTCATGGTTTCAAGCTGGGTGTCCCATGGACTGCTGGATCCCAGATTAGGGATGCACCAATAGGAAGTGTCATAAACTACTATAGGCTGATTTGGTGGTCGGCGGTTAGCCCCATGGGATTCAAATCTTTCTTTTTTTCCTCCTGAAATGGCACAAAGTGGCATTGACCTTTCCAGAACGATCTACTGATGCTGATATTATATTATTATATATCATTTGAAAGAGAAGAGAAGCCTGTGTGGTTATTTCACCTCTCGTTTGATTCGCACGACATGGAGAAGCTCTTCTCCCGGCCGACTAAACTGTTATTGTTATTGATGAGCAGCGGGGTGCCGGTGATCCGGTGATTATGACTGAGCATGATGATGATGAGGATGACTGTGGTGGTGACAGTGTTGATGATGATGATGATGATGATGATGATGGTAATTGTCAGGGAGCTGACTCATTCCCAGACCCACGGATAATCATCATTGCCTAGTGAAGTGCAATGTGAGGGAAAGAGAGGCAGGTGATATTAATGGCGGAGGGAAATTTGAAGCAAAGAATGAAATATGGATTGACAAATAAAAACCAGGCGAGAAAAAACGAAAAGAAAGTCCATAAGTGTCTGTAAGCCGTGTGTGGATTTTTTCCCTCTCTAAATCAACTTTTGGACAAAATGGCTGCAGTGAAGGTCATTATTCAGATTATTTAGATTTATGTGCAAGTTTCTTTAGGGATTGTGAGAACAGCACCAGTCCAGGGAAACAAACCCAGGGTCAAACCAGAGACAACATCAATCATTCAACATGACTGAAGATTAACAATGTAAGCATGTTAATATTTACTGTGTTCTTGCTTTACTGACTATAGCTGGTTTCAGCAGGTGTTTAATTACGGTAATGAGTGCTGTTATTACACAGCAGAAGGCGCTACTCTGGCAATTGCCATTTTTATTCAATATACTGAAGTCTTGTCTAATGAGCTGTGCACATGATATAGGTTAATTATCGCATGTACTTGACCAGCCATGACATTAATTATAATTGTTTAATCCACTAAATAAAGCTTTTGTGTATACTGCTTTATGCTTCTGTTTATTGAATGTGGGTGTAAACACCTGTTGTGTGCTCCTTTACAGTTGAATGTAACTTCTGGTCAGCAGTAGATACCAACCAGACTTTAACTTGAGTCTTATGATAATATATATTGAACAGCTGCTGTTGCTTCCCTGTTTCTCTATTGTCAACATGAATTCCAGCAGAGGCACAGGAGATGCACCAACGTTTGACAACGTTGGTGTCAGAACGGTTTTGATGTAGAAGGGTATTGTTGTCATCCATCATTCGCTGCCAGGACAGTCAGTACAGATAAAAAAACCAAAGTGGGAAACAGCGGTACAAAGAGATAAGGAAGTAAGCGTGGGCAGGTTGGGGAACACAAGAAATACTTTCAAGGTCATTTTCCACTTTTACAAGTTGATGTATTGTTGGGACTCGGTGCAATAATACGTGTACTAAGTGTAGTCTCTGTCTGTGAAACCTTGTGATCCTTGTGTTTTTCTTATGCGTCTGTCATCCTGCCGTTATCTCTGCCATTGCAGTCATTCTGGTGCCATGGCAACGGTCCCATCGAAATGAGATGCTCCTTGTTCAGTGTAATTAACACTTCCCACTTTGAGATACTTTTTCACACATTTCAACTTTAATAATTGCATGAATATATATTTTTTTATTCTGATGATTTTTGAATTATTTCTCATTCATGAATGCAAAAATGCAATTATCAGTGCAGCTATGTAGGATAGGAATAGCATAGGTGTGTGTTGGAACGCCCTCCCCTCCCAACTTCCCCCATGGAGGATAAATCGAGGATAAATAAAGTGTAATCTCTCCACAGCGGAGATCACATCACATCTGTGCCATCTGCTCACATCTAGAAGTGACTGTAGATTATTATTGAAGATGCTGTAGGTAAGGTTTAAGAGCTCTATGATGTCTGTTCTGGTTGACTGCGACTGCCTCTGTATGAGACCATTTAGATTTTAGACCGGCTCCTGGCTCATTTATGAACAATGAGGGCCTCACTTACCTGAAGGGTTCGGGGAATCCATCTTTCCTCTCAATCACATGCTCCACACACAAAGCTCCACCACAGGTGCATCAATGCAACCCTTTCGCAATGGTGGAGAAAAGTAGGGAGGGAGGGAGTGGAGAGGGAGAGAGCATTTTTTGGGGTTGTTATTTTAAAATCTTGCTCTCTCTCTCTTCACGTAACCTCTCAAATCCTGCCAACAGCAGCTTTACCTTCATAGATAAAACAAACCCCATTTCCAACCCCATTTCGCCTATGCTTATATATCGCTGCAGCAACGTTTTACGGGCGGCACAATATAAATTGATGCTGTCGTTTCCCTCTCTCATAATCTCATCTCGCTCTCTCTCAATAAACACATAGGCTCCCTTTCTAGTGGCGTAGCGCGGATTGGTCTGTGAAGAATCCCTCTCCTATGTCCCCTGTTTACATTCTCCTTCTCAGCTGTTCCCACGCTTCCACGCGCTGACACACACACGTCGAGGGTTAAAACAAGCTTTTCCCAATAGGATAAACGGCTGCAACCTAAGTGGTGTGGAGGACTGACCCACAATCCCTCTCCCTCCTCCTCCTCCGCCTCCTCCGCTCTTCATCGTCATGGTCACTGCCCGATGGAGGTTTTTGTAGTCGCTGTTTTCAAGTCTCCCGTCACCAGGGCGATGCACGTTATGTGGGAACATGGCGGCGGCCGATGCGCTGAGTGACTTTGTCCCCACGAATGGCGGCACCGGGGGCGGTTGCTTCCTTCCTCGTTGCATCAGTTGTGTCACGGCTTGGTCTGTGGAGAATCCCTCTCTTATGTCCCGGTTTACATTCTCCTTCCCAGTTGTTGGCTTCCACGCGTCGACGCACACGCCGAGAGTTAAAACAAGCTCCGGTTGTCTTATTCAAACAGTGTGTTTGTGTGTATGTGTGTGTGTGTGTGGGCTTTCTTTATTTCATTCATTTTGTTTACGTGAGGGATTTTCTGCCGGGCTACAGTGGTCTGCAAGTTCACATTAAATCACTTCCAGTTGAAGTGTGTGTGTGTGCGTGTGCGTGCGCGCACGTGTGCGTGCGTGTGAGCGAAGATCATAAATGCATGTGTGCGCACGTCTGTCATTCTGTCACATAGTCTGCTGCCTGCTCAGCATTGTGACTGCGGCGCCATTAAAGACTGACGCTCCCACACCGCGGCCCAGTGTCTCCTCTCTCCC